>LBNU01008073.1:138943-202710 GCA_014162995.1 Artemisia annua
ATGTTAGTCCCTAATATGAGATACGAATATGAAATTGCAATTACTAAATCTGGATAACTTTATTATACGTTCTAAACTTGTAATTGTTACATATGTTCACATATATATAAGCAACGAATGGTTGCTTCTGAACCATCGTGTCCCTTCGCCTAGTACATGCACCAGAACGACGCACCCTTACAATTTAGGGTTAGATTCAATGTAACTAACTTAACTAACTGATCGGTTATTAAGTTTCCTATCTACGACTTTGGTCCTTCATCTTTGGAAGAAGTAACGAACGAGATTATTAACTTTCAGTTTCTTGTTATGGTTTCTTATTAGTCGCTCCAGGTCATCTATTTTGCTAAAACTTCATATGTTGAACATTATGTTGCTCTTAATCTTTGGCATCTCGTGCCATGGTATCACTATGTTTCTCGCTAAAGGTATCATATATATGTAATAAAATCGATCGGCAGCAGTACGCATTTGGCAGGGGTGGTATATGAAAACCGGATATCCGATTCAACTGAGTCATAAACATTCATAGAATCTGTGTGTTACATATTCTTCATTATAAAAGACGTGTGGATTGGATTCTGTGAAACAAAAAAACACTACTTTTGATATCAGAAAGTAAAACTTCCACATTAGTTTTAATGTGTATGTTAAAGTCTGCTAAATATTTGGCAATGAAATCTAATATTGCAGGCACCTGCGCGGCACAGGGAGATCTATGGTGGGCCTGCTGTAACTTCAAATACTACGGTATGCATCTTTCTTTCTTTTCTATTTTGGTCTCAAATATAGAATCTGTAGTATATAAATGACATATATTTGCTAATGCGCACATCAATTCCAAGAAAGTAGAGCTTTTAGCATTATGAGGTTAAAAGCATTTTAAGTTTATACCTCGTAGAGGCATCCCTAACAATTGATTCTTTTGTGTTGTAGCGCTCTGCAAAGCTAAAGAATGATATGTGCGGCTGGGTATTTCTTGCTTTCGGGCTTCTCACATGGATAGGAATGGCAATTCTTTTGATGGATATGAATTAGTAAGTTAAGCTTGTTTCCTTATAAGCGTATGCAAATGTTCACGACATATAGTTTAGATGTGTACCAGTGTACCACCAAGTAAACGCCTCGTGTGAGCTTATGAGTACATTATTTCATTTATACAAAATCACATCCTAATGTACACTACTAAGTATAGTGATGTGCATTATGGTGCAAACTTTTTGACTTTAACTCTTCATATCTTGCTTTGTGAAAATTTCGTATACAAATTAATTACGTACTTAATTTCTTTTTTAGTACTACTTTTTTCGTGTATCTTGCGATGTTGGTAGGGCTTGAAGATACTTTTACTAAGATTTCTTGATCGTCTTGTTCTTGAAAATTGGATAGTCTTAAATTCAATTTATAAACTTGAGCGTAAAATTCTAAATTGTTACTAATGTTTTTTAGTGAATAATTATATATGACGTTGTTATAAAACTAAATTAACTTTTATAATAAAACCTTACGTATGCACGAGATTATAACATATATATAATAATACAAACATTCACCATTTTAACTTATGTCAAAATCCTACGTGTGCACCATAGTACTCCAAAGCTAATAAGCTAGTAAAATAAGATGAAAAAAAAATGTAAGAGGATGTGTGCAAATGTTTAGATGTTATTATTAAAATAATCAACTATCCTAAGATTCAGTAATATTGTTTAGACAAACATTTTGCAATGTTTATGAATTACCATAAAACATCTGCATGTGTGGTTATTGTTTGGAAATCGAGTTATTTTTCCATCATGTACATAACCTAACCAATACCTTTATGGTTGTTTTTAACCCTTTTTTATCATCTCAATTGTTTACATAGCAAAGTTTGTATTCTAGTCTTTCGGATGAATTTTATATACCCTTTTTCTTTGTTATTAATTTCATACATACTTAAATTATAATCTTTGAATACATGACATACAAATATACAATGATTTTATAGTATGTTCTGAGTAAATATGAAAATTTTGAATTTGAAGAAGAGAGATAAACTTTAGACACGACTTACTCGATATGTATACGACTTTCAAAATGGTAAATGGGTAAATGCATGTGGTTAGTTAGTCTGTATACCTAAAGAGAGGAAGGTTTTGGATTGGGATTTTCGCGACCTAATCATGATACTCTCAAGACCCTTTTGAACCATTCCCGACTATTCCAGAATATACACCTAGTGAGTTTTAAACACTCGAGAGAAAGTCAACTGTCAAAGTGTGTTATAAGTGGGCTAGGCTAGCTATATCACAACGGGTGATGAATTGTACACTACACAAATTTATTTGCACACTCTAATTCTCTGTTGCAAAAATCGGTCTAGGCGGCCGATTAATCGCTAGGCGGGGGTTTAAACCGCCCCGATTTTCACTAATCGGCCTTATTAATCAGTAAGGTCAAAAATCGGTCAAAATTAAATCGGGCATAAATCAGCCAAATCGGATAAATTGGCCTACTCGGTTACGGATAGAAATCGGCCAAATCAGATATAAATCAGTCAAATCGGGCATAAATCGGCTAAATCGGAAAAAAATCGGCTAGATCGGCCAAATCGAGCATATAGTTTCAAAATTTTATAATTTTGTATATAAGAAATCCAATCCTATTAATCCCCGCCTAATCGATTAATTGCTAGGCGGTACCTGACCACCCACCTACCGCCTAGCGATTTTTGTAACCTTGCTTTAATTTATAGTGTTTTGACTTTTGACTTTTATACACTTCATAAGAGTGAAAATAAATAAAAGTAATGTAAAAGTATAAATGTCAAAAACACTTTAAATTATAGGGTCCAAATTGTTATGGATAATTAGTGGATGTCCATATAGCCCATAAGAGGCCCACGGCCCAGTTAGCTATTAGGGTTTTTACCCTACTGTTTATCTTATATATACCTCATGTATCTTTGACATTATAGATTAATAATAAGAATATTGATTCCCTCAATTCTTATTTACAACACGTTATCAGCACGCTCTAAAAATTTGGTTTTGTTTACTCTCGACAGCGGTATGTCTTCAACTTTATTATTCGATAATTGATATACAATAATACTCGTAATTAGACATACTAGAACTTTATTGTTTATTGTTGAGTGCCATGGGTGTGGAACAAGACTATTTTGGTCGATGCATGTTTTGACTTATTGGTATCTTTACCTTCGATTCACTATGGTACATCTTCAGTTTTTGTTAATTACTATCCTAGAGAATATCTACGAAACAATGATGAATTACATAAGTAATATTATAATTCATACATCGTCTTATTGATTACAACCGAATCATATTATCATATGAAAATCTATGTCAGTTAGCTTTTATATTATTCTTCTATATAGTGACCGCTTATAGCATCTGTTACACACATGTATATAACACATATAAGCATAGTTATATAGATATATGCATAAGTACAGATTGATATGTATGTTCATCCAAACCATCTATTATTATACAAGTGGCAGTAATATCATAGCTACGAAAAATATGGATATCATATTGTAGTAGACACCATACTTTAAAAGCTATATTGATGGTACATGGCAAAGTAACTAGTAATATTTGAAATTTATACACTTAATTACTTGATTTTTTTATTAGCCTCATGTGTTTATTTAACTATTATTTAGATATTAAATTATTTTACTAGTATGTTTTGTTTTCACATATTACATTATTGCTTTTAATGTTTTTGTGTTTTAATAGTTTATGAACTGTTCTATTAGTTGGTTTATGCGCTTTTGACGCATTATTATTTGAATTAATCTTTTTGACGTATATCAAATCATGTAACGTTATTTGTTAAAATTGCTCTAGTTTGTACTTTGAACTTAGTTTGCTCATTATGCTATACATGTAAGAATATAGTTTTTTCATTTGCTAAATATGTGATTTTGCTGAAATCATGATGGTTGTTGTTTAGTATATGATTTAATGATTATGTTTTGTTAAATTCATTGATTTAATATAGCTTGATATGAGATTAGTATCAATCCTAGAATTGTTGAGATTTGATTGTATAGTTGCATTTTTTGATACCTTATTTATTTGTATGTTAGCTTGGCTATAAGTATAGATTACGGAGTATATATATTTTCTGATGTCTTTTGAGAGTAAGAAGCCTAATCTAGTATGGATGCCTATCATTAGCATGCTTCATTTAAAAAAAAAAAAATAAAAAAAAAAATAAAAAAAAATAAAAGGTTTTTGTGGATAAATGTGTCGTTTATGGTTTCTGAATTCTGTATAACATGTTATGATTAGACGATGCATGTCATTTGTAATTTGTGTGATATGTTATGATGAACTATTAAATATTTATTTGGTGAATCAGGCCGTCTAGTTGCATTTATTGTTTTATGCGAAGATAAAGTTGTTTATGTAAAAACTTCTGATTGTAAGTAATATAATAAATTGATATTTTCTTATGGCCAATAAAAATCTAACTAAGCTTCTATAAGTTATTGTTAAGCTCGTCTAATATTGAACACGTTCCACTATTTGAAATGAGTATGACCATGTTTAATTAATATAAATGTTGGAGTTATGGACATGTTTGAAGTTAATATAATGCATGATATGAATATGATGGTTGATGGACTACTGGATGTGGTAAGATATAGTGGCCAAAATTAAATGTGAATGTTTGAAACTTACAATATACAATATTAATGTTAAGAATGATATCAATTTTAAAAATATGATGTGTTCGTTAACCGTCATTAAGTTTTTCATATGCGTTAAGCAAATTGTGTAACTATACTGCTTGCTACAGAGATGTTTCTTGTTTGATAACACTATTGCCTAATGTATATATTGTATTAAACTATGTGGTAAATTTGCTTGGAGAAATATGATGATGTATAAATTAAGTTCTTCATATTATTCGACTTTTATATAATATAGTGCAATTGAAGCACATGTGGCCATAAAGATAATTTTATGAGCCAAGATTATTGTAGTATTGGCATGACCGGTTGGACCATCCCGGGTCAATGATGATGCGAAATGTATAGAAGAACCATGAGTTTCTTCAAAGATAAATTTGATTGTCCTGAGAGGAAGTTAATTGTTCATATATCACCACCATAGTAAAGTGAGGACTTTGTCCTATAAAGTTTTGGAAATAATATAAAGGGGATGTATTCAGGCCTATACATCCGCCATGTGGATCATTTTGAGTTTTATAATCGATGCATCGTCAAAATGATCATCAAATACGCAACTTAAGGTTAGCGTGGTTAGTGGCTCGACTTATAAACTGTGAGCACGGTTTTTCAAATAATATTATTGAGAATGGTGGTGAGTACTTCCAAGTAGTGGGCGATTATTGGAATAAGGGTTGAACATAAAAGTAGCTCATGCTCAAACGCGAATTGCTTTTGTTAAAATGTTCATAAAACATCTTCAGTTGATTGCAAAGCCAATAATAATTATGAGAACAAAAATATTAGTTTATGGGGCATGTTATAAAATATGAATTCGCATCTTGCCAACAATTTATAATAACTTCTCTCTATTAGAATGGTTTTGGTCACGAACCATATGTTTCCCATATAAGAATTTTTTAAATGTGCGGTATATGTTTCTTGTAAATCCACCAACGCACAATAATGGGATGTTGAAATGGATAATTCATTCAGGGGGAGAGAATGAGCAGCAAGGAATATGGAATGAATTATGATATAAATGTTGATCCTCACAGTAATGAATATGAACTTTAAGTTAAAGGGACAATTTATATTCCAGATCTAGTAATGGCCAGCATGTTTGTGACCTAAGGAAGTGACTAGATCATATAAATGCTGTTAATGCTCCAATTAAAATGTGTGTCCCAAAAGTACAACCAATGAATGGTAGTAAGTCTATGGCACGGCTGCAGCGTGATAGACAAATCGATTCCAAATAAAAGTCCTCGAATGATTAGATAAAATGGAGCAAGAAAATGAAGATGGTCAAATCGAGGTAATAAGACCCCATAATAGTCCAGAGACACTAGACATGAAGGTTATTGAAAAACCCCGGGTACATGAAAAACTATGAGATCTCAATAAATGATATATAATGTCTCGTAAAGTGTGGAATCGAAAAGTAATGAATCGACGTCAATATGGTAATGATTATGTAAATAAATAAGATAGCACTATAATCATGGTGAGGATCATGGAAGCAAACCTGCAGGAAGTGCATATGTATAAATGAATGACCAAAAGAAGTAAAGACGCAAAGAGCTAATGAAAGATTAAAGTCGCTTGTGACGAGACATGGTTACTGGGACTTGAAGTCCGTACATATGAATTATTGGATATGAATTGGTTTTTATGAGAAAATGACATGAAATTATGCATAAGTTACAAGTGATGGCACGCGTATATTTTCTCAAAGACTTGTAAATGATCATGGAGATACATGTTCACATGTGGTGGATCCAATAATGTAGTTTAATATCGTATAAGTCTGGCAATATAAGAAATAAATATGCGTCTAAAGTAATAATACAAGAGCTCATTTGATGTTGAGATTCTTTAATGAATACAAAATGCATAAATCACGTGTTATGATTTAAAATTCTCGAGAATACTAATTGATCAAATTGAACAAATCAATAGAATAGAATAATGTAAATGTTTTGATATCTTTAAGGTACAAGAAATGTGGGTTTATATTTTACTAACCCATCAAAACAAGTTTAGTTGGTTTTAGTAATGCAGGATATATGTCTGGTTCTAACAATGGTCGGTCTTAAAGTGGATACATACTCACGAGTGACGATAGTGAAATTTCATGGCGTTCGGCAAAGCAAACAATCGCGGATAGTTCATCCACTATTTAGAAATTCTGGGAAGGAGGCACCAACAGTTTTGCATGAAGATAATGTATCATGCATAGCTTAATCCAAGGAAGGTCACATCAAAGGCGTCAAGACAAAACATATTTTGCCAAAGTTCTTTTCCAATCATGACTTACAAAAGAATGATGATATTATTTTTCAACAAGTTCATCCAAGTGACAATTTGGCGGATCCAATTACCAAGGCGCTTCTATCTCAGCATTTAGGAAGCTAATTTACAACATTGGGATGCTTTGACTCAAAGATCTCAAGTGAAATAATCATCAGAGGGAGACAATACGCGCTGCACTCTTTTTCCCTTAGTCATGGTTTTGTCCCACTGGGTTTTCCTGACAAGGTTTTTAATGAGGCAGCATTTCTTAAGCATATTAACAATATGGACATCCAAGAGGGAGTGTTATGGATAATTAGTGGATGTCCATATAGCCCATAAGAGGCCCACGGCCCAGTTAGCTATTAGGGTTTTTACCCTACTGTTTATCTTATATATACCCCATGTATCTCTGACATTATAGATTAATAATAAGAATATTGATTCCCTCAATTCTTATTTACAACACAAATAAATTTATAGAGCGTGTAAAGTCCAATGTTTATTTTTGGGACAAGTTATCCACACCCTCTTATAGGGAGGGTATCCAATAATTGGGTGCATCTTTGATTTGTACGGTATGCACCACGTGTTATATGGTTTGACCAAACCCCCTTAATAAGTTAATAGACAACAACATGTCCTTTCATTGTAGCAGTGCGCCACTCACTCACTTCTTTCATGTTAGCAGTGATCAGACCGATAAGTGATCGAAGACATCTTATCTTAATTTGTCAAACACCAAATTACCTAATCAAACAAGAGATAGTAACATGTACCGCAAGTGGTGTTTTGTTTCCACTTTACACGACTACCCTTATTATTTTCTGTTTCTTTCATCTATCTTCACTAGATCCCTAGTCCTCTTTTCTTCTCAAAACCTTCTTCCCATGAACAGACCATGCATGAATGGTTTTGTTCTTGTATTTCTAGGACAACATTTTTCCTTTATCCTCAGGTTGTATCTTTGATCATGAATGGTTATCGATGGGTTATACAATGTTGGGTTTCTTTTTATACGTGTATTGTGTAGAAGACACTTGATTTGTATTTTATTTATTTTATTGTTATTTTTAATTGTGACGTTGGTTTTTCTTTCCGGTGATTGAGAATTTGAGATCCAATTCCTTTGACACGAATTAAGGGCATGTTTGGTAGAGAGAATTTAAGAGAATAGAAATTAAGTAGAAAATAGAAATCAGTAGAGAATTTTGTTCAATTCTAATGTTTGGTAACAACAGAGACTTCACCCGAGAAATGAAAAAAAATATATATATTTGTTCATTTTTTTAAAATAATTTATTTTTTCTAAATAACAATTCTAAAAATATATATATTTAAAAAATATATTTTTTTATAATTTATATATATTTTTTAAATTATTTAAAAAAAACTTATTTTTTTAAAAACTTATTTAAAAACATTTTTAATTTATTTTTTTATAAAAATTATTTAAATTTTTTATTTTTTCTAAATAACAATTCTAAAAAAAATATATTTTAAAAAAATATTTTTTTTTTAATTTATTTTCAAAAAAAACTTATTATTTATTTATAAAAAAATTTAGTTTAATTTTTTTAAATTTATTTTTTATAAAAATTATTTAAAAAAAAATATTTTTTCTAAATAACAATTCTAAAATAAAATATATTTTCTAAAAAAAAATATTTTTCTAAATTATGTTTTATAAGAAAATTATTTTTAAAAGAAAAATATTAGAAAAAAAACCTACTTATTTTGGTTAAAAAAAATAAATAAATAAAAAATAAATAAATAAAACCTCAATTCTCCAAATTCTCCACAAAAGTTATGGAAATGGGAGTAAGCAAATTACACTAACCAATTCTCTCCAACTCTCCACTAATATCTCCTCAATTCTTCACTTTTTTTAATTCTCTCTACCAAACGAGAGAATTTGATCAAATTCCATTTCTCTCATTTCTTTTCTCTCTACCAAACGCACCCTAAGGGTATGATAGTCATTTAGGTATTACAGATACTTCATCAAGGATAAAAACTGCTCATATCCATCTAGAGGTATAAGCCAAATCAGATGACCATACTCACTCAGACACTCAGTACCTAATGTCAAAATGAAAGAAAAAGGCCCATATACTCTTCTATATATGTGTGTAAGCAGTCCCACATTTTATTTCTCTCTTCATAAAAGTTACAAGTTCATATTCATCCGTTCTATGCCACCCTATGTGCACGTCGATTGGAGATCCTCTTTTATCATCACTACTCTACCCTTAACCCTTTTATCACACCACAAAAGTACTTGTTTGAGAACAGTTAGCACTGTCTATCCATCACTAAAAACCGGAAAAAAAAAAAGAAAAAAGAAAAAACAAAAAGCATAAGCTAGATATCTTTTTTTTTATATGATCATTCCTTTTCCTGAGAGGTACAGTAACTTTATGATAGTAGCAATCTAACAGCACTTACTCAGTTTAATTATCTTACATCTTATTTCTTGTAATGATCCCGAAACAGCTGTTGTCAGCTCAAAAGCGGCCATATCACTTTATTATAGTAATCACATCATAGAACACCAATATAGAACATTATAAGAAAATTAGCAAGTTGATTCCTAGATTCTGAAGGTATAATGACGATACATAGTTACTACGAGTGGGCCACGATCGCCAACTTCTGTTATTACTCGAGAACCAAAAAGATGTTTGAAGCCACAGAGCTTATAGTTTTATTTTGGGTATCGATAATCACAACTACCTCTTAATCACTCAATGAGGTGCACGACATAAGCCATGTTGTGCAAAATTCCGAATTTCTTCGCTTTACTTAACTTCGTCACGACCATCCTTTTTGCCGTTTTAATCTGTGTGACGCGTCTGATAACTCTTTCATGCTAAATTATTATCCATAGCTGAGCTACCATTTCAATATTGTCCCACGCTACCACCATATAACGCTCCTCCCTATCGGACGCTTCCATACATTGAAATGTATTCACGAGCACAGAATTTTAGCAAGAAGTTTCAGGACTGGGATCCCATAAACGGGCCAAAAAATGGTCGTGCACAGCTAAGTAAAGCAAGAAATCGATAATTTTTTGCAAACATGGCTTTGTCGTGCACATCACTTATGAAAATGTTGTGATTATCCATACCCAAAAATAACTCTATAAGCTCTCCTGACCTCAAATCTTTTTGTTCTCGAGTAATAAGAGAGTTTTAGTACTCCGTGGCCACTACGAGCAGCAGGCGGAGCTAAGGGGGACGGTGGGCCAAGTGCCCCCCCCCCCCCCACCCGGAAAAAATAGTAGTGTGAATTTCTTGAGCGATTGTGATGTTTTTTTTAAATTCGGGTACACACACCTTAACAAATTCGCTAACATAACAATCTCTAAGATTCACAACACTCTCCATAGCCCCTCCCCCCTAGATATACCCCCCGCTTATGATTGGTTTAATGCCAATCCGAAAGTCAAAATCCATTTTCAAGCAAATTTTAGAGTATGGAGTTGGTTTTATTTATTGGAATGGTGAAAAGAAAGAAACCATGGCTGAAACAGAAACCATGGAAGAAGAAGAAGCATGTAAATAATGTATTTATATAGAAAGATAAGAGTTTTGTTATGTAGTAAAGTTAAGTCACGTGGGCTCACTAGTAGGGTGTCCTTTCTCTTATTACTATTATTTATTTTATTATTGTTATTATTATTTTTTTTCTTTTAGCTTTTATATTTTTCTAGTTTTATTGAATTTAGATATAAAATTGATGTGCGACATTAAAACCGAATATGTTTATGGGCATAACGGACAGAGTAGAATGATAAACGACTCATTGCAAAACTTTACTAGATTTTTTTCTTTACTGTATTTATTTATTTAGACAAGCCGATAGAGTAGATTTTTTTATTTATTTAAGTTTATAAGTGTCAACTCTTTTTTTTTTCAACCCTATTCTCGATATGCCGTAAAAAAAATTTTTGCCCCCTTTCGATTTTTTTCTAGCTCCGCCCCTGACTACGAGTAACTATGTATCTTATTATACCTTCAAATCTAGGAATCAACTTGCTAATTTCTTATAATGTTTCCTATATTGTGTTTCTAAGGATACAATAAAATGAATGGCCGCTTTTTGAGCTACACCAGCTGTTTCGGGATCAGTACTAGACATAAGATGAATAATAAATTGAGGTACTCCACGATATGCTCGCTACTCTACCATTTGCGACATAGCAAGCAAATACATTTGCTAGCTACTCCACCATTTGCTCGCTACTTTTGAAGTAGTTTGATTAATGAAAAAAGTTTGACATACATCATTTGCTCGCCAACTCTGAAGTAGTTTTTATAAGTTTAATTAGTGAAAAAGTTAGATAAATTGTTATATTTATCCATTTTGGTTGACTTTGTTAATATACCAATTTATTAGTGACTTTGTAGCATGTGTAGGCTATAACCACATTCATTAACAATGATTATAAAACTAGTTTTCTTAATCAACAAGAATGACCACTTGGCTGTAACAAAATGGTTAGTTAAGTAGTTAACCAAATTGATCACATAAGACGGCTCTACATGTAATTCACAATAAATGACTAGAGATAAACATTAGTTCAAAAGAAGGTTTTACTCTTGTATTATGTTTGTTGTTACTTTTAAAATGTAAAATTTGACAATCACTGAATCATGTATGTATTAAATGAATGAACAAAAGTTGCAGTCACCAAACCATGTAAGTAGTAAATGAATGAAACAAATGAATTGATTATGTTTGTTGCTCTCTCTCACCAAACCATGTATATATTAAATGTATATAAAACGGGTTAAATGGGTCAACCCGAAACCCGTTTAACATATTCAACCCGTGTAACCTATTTAAACCGTCAACCCAAGTATATATATAGGTTAAATGGGTCAGGTTCGGGTTACGTGTAAACAGGTTAAGGTTGACGTAGCTGACCCAATGATTTAAATGGGTCGGGTTCGGGTTGAGATTTTTTGACCTGCCAACCTGACAACCCGAACCCGACCCGAATTGCCACCCGTAATATCACCTACACATTTATCTTTATTACCTTCATTTATAAACTAGTTTTGATGAATCGTAATCAATTGTTTTTTTATTTCGATTCAAAAACAGGTGTTTGTAAAAAATCTTTATGCATGTGATGAAAAGCTTTTTTCTTTTTTTTTCTTCTTCTTTTTCTGTTCAATTATGCTGTAGTTGGTCTTTAACCTCCTCTTCGTCGTCTCTGTTTTCGACATCACCATCAATGTCTTGATTATATCCAATCACAAATTCATGACTGTCACCGTCAGCTTTTTCATTATCAAATGACTATCCTTTCTTTCTAGAAATTTTTCAAAATTTTCTGGATTTTCGGTTCTATAAAGTTGATCTTGAGTACAAACAACATATTGTTCACAATTCGGATATTGTTCAACATGATGCCAATATTGTGAATTCTGGTGAGGTGCAAGATTAACGGAATAATAAAAGTTGTGAGAATCTTGAATATTTTGTGAATAATAAAAGTTGTAACTAGGTTCACCAGAATAATAATTTTCGGAATGGGATGAAGTATATACGTGTTCTTCAACGTTCAATGAATCAATTCCATGCGATCTTCCTTATTAGTAACAATATAATTGATAAAATACTGTAACACTTTATCATCGTTTATTTCATACACTTGGTTGCAAAGTTGAATTCAGTATGATAAACGGATCACCCCGGTGACATCTAAACCAAACCTATTCAAACATATTATTTGAAACTTTTGTAACTATTATTTTTTAAAGAACGTTACTACCGCGACCACCTTTAACAATGCATATGGGAAACTTCCCTTGGAAAAAACTCAGTTTTGCTATTTTCTCTAATATCTTGTGTTTATAATTTTTAGTCTGATAGTAATCATATTTATAGAATGATACGGTAGATTTTTATTAAATGAGAATCAGATTTGCTTGCCACATTTTCCGTATAACTGAAATGTTCTGCATTTGCGTAGTTGATATACTTAAATGCATATGGTTGGACAATCGTCATTTCGTTTCAAGATCTCTGCTTTTGCATGTCTGCATAAGATAACAAGCTTTGAATGTTATGCACAACTGTTTGTTTGCATTGAATTGGCAATACTTTTATCTGACTAAAACTCCAAAGCATTTAAAATTGTCTACAATTGTGTATTCGACTAGTTTGCATTTATTTGTTTCTTTCACATACCACTTTACCTCTTCAGTACTCTTTGGCTAAAACATATATATTAGCCCTAAAAGTTCACAATAAATTGTCGAGATAATTGAGATTTGCTTGGTACACTTGTAATAATCGTAAAATGTAAGCTAAAATATACAATTAACGCCACAATATTCCAAAGTAAGGTCTGTAAATGTTGTACCTCAAAGCCCTAAGTAAAAGAGATGAAATGACTAACAACTCGAAAGTATAGACAACTAAATATTGATGACATTAAACGTCGCTTTCAAATTTCTGAAGTGCTAACCCGCAACATATGCAAGGATAAATAAATTTTGAGGTATCTAGTTATGCCTTTTTATGCAAACGGGTGGTACCTCAGCATGATGTTTCTCAAAAGACAGAGTTTGGGGAAAAACATGCATGGAACAACAACAGTAGCTGAAAGCAATAACACAATCTGTAAAAATTTATTCTTAAGAAACCGGCCCGTTGGACAAGAAAATACAATTAAATTTTGATGTGGCGTCCATTTAGTTGAGAATGGGTCGATACTATTACTACTCATTGATGTGTGAATGCATCAATTAGAAAGGTTGGCTCAGCTTCCCCACTCATGGCATGCAATAATGGGGAATGCATTAGTAGAAGTCACTTTTTTTGTACGGAGGTAGCAATCCATCCATCATGTAAGCTAATGAGCCTAAACTTATAAGATTAACCAAACAAGTGTATGAGCTTTCTTTTAGCTATTCAAGTCAATAAGATAATAAGGCCTTCATAAAAGCTAAAACAAACACCCATTGTTTAAAAAAGAATATTCCAAAATGAAGCATTCTCTCTCTAATTTTTGTTAACAAAAAAAAAAAAAAAAAAAAAAAAAAAAAAAAAAAAAAAAAAGATTTGGTTTACCAGAAGGGGAAAAAAAAGACTTCTAAACTACAGTAATGGTTTAAAATTTTCGGATAGTGTACTTAAACTAAATCATCTACATTTATTTCTTAATTCTAGATTATGTTAAGAGCAACATTTAACATATAATAATGAAATAGGTAGGTCATAAAGTCATGAAATCTTAATTCGAAAACATGAACGAAACAAATAAGATGTAAATTCAGTTGAAAACAAATGAGGATTTTTTACCTCTTCAAGACCACCCATTTCAATAATAAAATACCATATCCCGTCTTTTTTGATCCCTCAACTAAAAGCAAATAAATAAAACTGAGCCAGAAGTAAAACATTAAAAAGCACTTTAAAATAAAAGTCAAAACATTGTTGATAGTTAAACATGCAACGTTTTTTATGAGTTGTTGTAGTGTTAGGTGTTTGTATGTGTTAGTTTGTTGACAAATATGAGAGTTATGTCGGGTTTTATAAGAAAAACGGGAGGGTGATTGAAAATTTTGAATTTTGAAATGAGGTAAAAAGAGGAGGTGAATGAAAATTTTGAACTTTGCCAACTTTGGTCAATTGTATTCTAGTTAATTTCTATCTACTACTGTACTATCTTCTGAATAAAAATTATGGTCCCCAAATGACCATTTATTATGTATGTAAGTATAACTTTAAACACTTTAGCTAGTTTATTCATTTTAACTTTTACGTCTAAAAGAACAAGAATGCTCGATGACCCAAATACGAATGATATACTGATACTCTATAAATAAAAAACAATTTAAGCAACTCACAAAAACAAAGATGTCATGCAAGATCATAAACTAACTGGGCTGCGTTTAGTATATGGTAATGGAATGAAGGAATGGTTTGATAGGTATAAAAAATTAATGAAAAATGTTTAGTAGAAAAGTAGGGAATGAAAACATGAAATCACAATGATATATTCATAAATAGATGGGGAGATAGGTGAATTTCTATCTCATTCCAGCCTCTACCCCACATCCTACCTTACATTCTACTTTTTTTTTTTTTTTTTTTTTAGTTATAATCAACAATATTAAATTACTAACATGACAATAATACCAAAAACTATGTACACAAACCAAACAACAATTTATATGCAGAGATTATTACTTTCATTCCACACTATTTTCAAACCAATGCCGATGGTGATTGCTATTTGCCACAAAACACACCCTAAACTCTTTTGGTCTCTACACTTGAATTATGAGGTTTGATTTTAGAAAAACAAAATGACCAATTAAGCACATATAACGAGCCCATTAGTAATTATTTTAAAACTCACAAGGGTTTATTAGAGGCACTTTGGTAAACTTGGTAGTATACACTTTTTAATGTCCAATGGAAGAACCTACGATGTTAAAATATTTTGACAAAAGAAGTAACTACCAAGAAGAATTACAGTATCATAACATCATTTTGATGTGTTATTTTAGTTTTAAACTTTATGTTTCAGTTTAATTTGTAAAAGAAAAATTAAATAAATATGATGGTTAAAAGGGTCTTTGTTTATTTCTAATAATTAAAAACGGGTAGGAGTGTCAGCGAATGAATTGTCTTTACTAGGCTTTCAGTAGTTTCATGAAAAAGGAATAAGACTAGGCTTGCAGAGTTTCACTTGTATGTGGGCCACAAACTTAAGGGGTGTAAGTGAAAATTAAATACAAAATGGGGTTTTATCCATTTTCTTACTTCTAGCCAACCATGGCTGCTACTCTTGTTGTTGCTTATGAGCCACCACCACTTGATTATATTCTTGACAACACAGACCCAGGAAGACTGCTGGAGCTACTGGTAAGTATAAAGATCTAGAAACCGCAGGAGAAGCACTTGTTTAAGCACAAATATTATATCAACTAGCTTTAAGGTACCCCAAGTATTATTTTATCTGTGTAATATTATATTAGATGTAGCATCATTGCCCACATTTTTGTTTGAGCTAGTTGACTTTTTATTTATGTCTTTAGAGAGCACTACAGGTAGTTGAGATAGCACTTCACTTAGGCATCAGAAAGTATCTTTGGATATTATAGCCAAACAACTACTAGTTTTAAGGAATGCTACCAAACCGAAAAAAGAACGCAATAAACAAGAGGAAATAAGCCAAGGATATAGTCGACTTCTATCTTGTAGTGATCATGATACGTCTGTTTTAGCTCTTAAAGCAACATTCTAGCTTGTTAGATGTTTAGAAACCCAATATACAAAGCCCTATAATAAGTTGCTTCCTAAATTCAGATCAATAACATTGCAATACATGGCAAAAGACCCTGGTCCAAAAGCTCCAAGATATGTTGTTGGTGAAATTTATAAGCTTAGTTGATAGATATGTTGATGCAACCAACCTAATACAAACACTTGTGGGTATGAATGATACTCGTTTTTTCATCTCTGAGGGAAAACACTTACCAACTTCATAAAGTGTTATGCTTGACATTGGTGCGACTAAGCTATCCCGGCCCCGTATGAGGCACTCCATTCTTAAACTGGCTGCCAACTTTTGCAAGCATCAAAATAATCATGATGCAGATCACTTAAAATCAACTGAAAAACGCTTTGATGCAACAGTCACCGGACTTCAAATCTTGAGTCATTCTCTAGTGCACTGATGTGAGGAAAGAATTAACACGAATTGGAGAAATTCATCGACTAAGGATTTCGTTGCTGGAAATCTGGCCAGCGCGTCCCATATCTTCTCCCTGCTGTTCGTACCACCTAGGTGATTCTTCAACTTCAATCAAGAAATTCATCATTATACCATAGATTTGTACGTCATATCAACATTTTGATGCTTGCAAAAGTTTGCAGCGAGTTTAAGAATGGAGTGTCTCATACGGAGCCAATATAGCTTAGTCGCACCAATGTTAAGCAAACACTGCATGAAGTTGGTCAAGTGTTTTCCCTCAGTGATAAAAAAACCAGTATCATTCATATCCACAAGTGTTTGTGTTAGCTTGGTTGCGTCAACAAATCCATCAACAAGTTTTTGATTTTCACCAACAATAGATTTTTGAGCTTTTTGACCGGGGTCTTTTGCCATGTATTGCAATATTGATTCGAATTTAGGAAGCAACTTCTTATAGGGCTTTCTGTATTGGGTTTCTAAACAACCAACAAGCTGGATTTTTTGTTTTAAGAGCTAAAACACACGTATCACGATCACTAGAAGATAGAAGTCAACGAAATCCTTGGCTTATTTATTCATGTTTATTGCGTTCTTTTTTCAATTTGGTAGCATTCCTTAAAACTAGTGGTTGTTTGGTTATAATATCCAAAGATACTTTCTGATGCCTAAGTGAATTGTTATCTCGCCTACCTACAGTGCTCTCTAGAGACTTAAATAAAAAGTCAACTAGCTCAAATAAAACACTGGGCAATGATGCTACATCTAATATAATATTATGCACATGGTTCTTTAAGAAGATACAAGGCCCGTCTTGTCGCCAATATTAACTGTTAACACATTGGCTTTGATTATGATGTCGAGCCCGGTTGTTAAAATGGCTACTATGTGCAAGGTTCTTAGTCTTGCTACTTCTCGGTATTGCCATGTTCATCAACTCGATGTCAAGAATGCCTTTCTCCATGCTACGCTCTCTGAGACTCTCTATATGCATCAACCTCCAAGTTTCCAGGATCCTCAATGTCCCGATCACGTTTGTCTCTTACAACCATCGTTATATGGTCTTAAGCAGGCACCTCGTGCCTTTCAGCGGTTTGCGAGTTATGCTACTCGTCTTGGTTTTTGTCACAGCTGTTATGGCGCGTTTACACCATCCTCAAATGTATGTCATTCTTTAGATTCATGAAGTGTTGCCATCATGGCCAACATGATCGTATATGATGGTTGAGATAATCTTGTAAGTATTCTATAATCTATATCGGTTGCCCCTTCCGACCTTGATAACCTAATAAACATCTTCAGTGTTGAGTGTCTCACACCAATATCATTATCAAAACATGGCCAAGATGCAACTCAGTCTTGATCGAAATCATTATGTCCTTAATACAGTTATCTTATTCAGGGTTTCAATGATTTTTGGAGCCAAATTTTTATAGAACTCTCTCTTGGTATCAGGTTAGACTTCAATGAAATTGCACATAGCCATAATACGTGATGCTTCCACATTGTGGTTTTCAAGTTTCAACACTGAGAAGATGAGAACAATGAGTGATAATACTTCAGTTTACCTTCTTGGTCAGATTCTGATTGTAGCATTAAAAAGTTGACCGCAAACTGGGGAGCCTGCTCAAAGATGGACAAGGCCGATACTTGAAGGCGTGGAGCAGACGAACATATACACAGATACAAAAAGGACATTAAGTTTATTCTATTTCTCGATGTTGACAGCACTCCACCCCGCAAGAACCGATATCAGTTTACACTTTACACGACATAAAATTCCTTTCTTCTTTCTGCTTCATGCTTCAATCCAAGCAATAACATCCATCTAATCTTTTCCCTAGTTTCAAATCTCAATTACTAAGCATTTTTTTTGCTCTACCATTTGTTTCATCAGAATAAAAGTTTTCCTTGTAATCCTTTTTATCAATTACTAATCATTTTTGCTCTATCATTTGTTGTAAAAAATATTGACACCTTTTTTGTTTTCATTTGTTTTGGCTTTTGGGTAAGTTCGTCATATATACATGTTACTTTCTATGTCCTTTTAATACTTTACAAGAATTGATTATTTTTATTGTACAGTTTAGAAATTTAGATTCTGTCACACAAACTCGATAATATGAGCCAGAGCATTTCAATACTCAAGCTCGACTTAAAACTCTACTTAAATAGCTTAAGCTCGAGCTTGATTTAGTCCGAGTCAAAATCAATTTCAACTATTCACGTAAGAGTCATGAATAGCTTGCAAGTTGTGCCTTCTCTTTTACATACATACATGTATAGCTAAAGGCGATCAAACAGAAACAGGTCTTTTAGAATTGACAGGTCAATGAGTACAGGTCGAAACTATAATAAAAGTTCTCTTTTTTACCTTTTTAACTGTTGTAAATATTTTTGATCGACAAATTGGTTTCCAATCTCTCATGCGAACAGAAATTATAAACTATTTCATCATCAACCAATAAGTTCTCGACTCAAATCTCATCAGACAGCAATGGGTTATTATCATCAAAAGCAAATATTATTCAACACATCACACCAAGGCGAGTAGAATGCAAAGTTTGAGCATTGTTTTTTCATTGTATGGTGTATATCATAGATTCTTTGAAAATTACACTAAATTTATAAATTTTGTTGTTTATTTCAAAGAAAAGAAACCAAAACCAGAATACGAAGATTATAGATGCAAAATCTACACAGGAACTAACACCCAATATATAATGGAATCCCTCTTTACAACGCCTAATTTTACCCTGCAAAAAACAATATAGAGGATCCGTTTGTGCAAGTAGGGCCCTTTTGTACCAAGAAATTCAGATTTAGCTGGGCCGGGGTCTAAAACGCTATGTTAATTCAAGCTGCACAGTGATAACAATGAAGATCCGTTTGTAACACTAACTAAGCCAAAATTCTGTGTTTTAATGTTACTCTTTTTTTAGGCTCCACTAGTGGGTGAAAAACTTTCTTCCTAAGTCTTTCTTTCCCGTATAAGGTGAGACGAGGACTTGATTGTCATTTACTAGTCTTCGTCATCAGCTATTGCTGCAAACGAGAAAGGTTTGAACTTATAACCGTCGCCTCCATAAAACTTGTTTTGAAATTCCACCCAATGTAGACGTAATGCATGAAGGAAAGCACTTAGTGTCTCCATCATGAGTAGTATAAACGCTGTTGCAAAGGCGAATACTGCTAGTCCCACCAACCGAATTATGAAGTTGTCATACCTGAAAACCCATTGGATAGATGTTTTAAACATTAGCTTTGGATGGAGAAATAGATTGCGAAAAATGGTAACTTCTTGGCCCAACTGTTACTAACTTGAACTAGTGGTTGTGACTCGTGGCTAACGAGATGTGTGTTTATTGTAATGTTAAAAAATTACAGCTGCCAAATTTGAACCCATTTACTTAAAATTTGGTGTATCTGAGTTATTTTTAAATCTCCTACAGGTCAAAAGGGTAAATTTTTAACTTGGCTAAAAGGAAACCGTCCGAAGGGTTGGTCAGGTCAAAAGTCGCGCAAAGTGTTCTCAAATACTTAAAACTTCCCAAACTCTTCTATAAAAAAAACAGATTACTATTTTAATGATATAGCTTTTATAATCTTATTTAACATACTAATTGTTGATAAGGACAAACGAAGTGTTAAGGGTTGACCCAACCCGACCGTTCCGTTTGGGTTGGTATTAAAGAGTTAGCTATGTTGACCCGTTCTCCAACCCGCTCATATCGACCTCTAAAATAAGTGCAAAAAAGAATTTGCCAGAAAAAAAAAAAAAAAAAAAAAAAAAAAAAAAAAAAAAGAGGATTATTCAAGCAAAAGAAAGAAGAAACTTACCCCCAAGCAAGGAGGAGAACTTTCTCATAGAATACAGTGGACAACTCTGAGTGAGCTAAGCTGTAATAACCATAAACTGTCAACTAAAATAATTAACATCAAATAACTCTAAAGTAAGGTCTGTAAATTTTGTACCTCAAAGCCCATAGTCGAAGGTAAGAAGCAGTGTTGGAAACTGAACCAAGTACAAACTCTATGGAATGTATCATTTGATGCACAAATACCTCACTAAAATTGAATTCCTCCTCATGATGCCTTGCAGAACCAGGCTCAGAATCTGAATCCATCTCGGTAGACCTAAGAATCCCATATGTACGACCTTGAAATCTCTGTAAAGTGTCAAGGGATGAAATCATTAACAACTTGAAAGTATAGACAGACCAAAAAACTAAAAACTGATGACATTTAACGTCACTTGTAATTTATGAAGTACTGCACAGCAACATAAACAAGGATAACTAAACGTTGATGACAATTTTTTTAGGGGTAACCATAGTTTCCGACCTTTAACATCACTATAAAAGAGGACGATCAAATTTAAAAATCAAGGATCATAAGATTCTAAGTATCTTGCTTATATATATGCAAATGGGAAGTACCTCAGCATGACGTTTCCTCAAAATAAAAGGTTTGGGGAAAAGCATCCATGGAACAGCAACAAGAGCCGCAAGCAATAATAAGATCTGCAAAAATCTATTCTTAGGAAACCAGGCAGATAGAAAAATACAGTTAGATATGCCAATTTCGACCATTTAGAGGGGGAGATATGAAATTGCGCCCCTTTATAGGAAGCATTTCATATATCCCCCTCTTTTCATGATAAGCTTCATATATACCCAAAATACAACTATTGAATGCATCATGTACAATGCTTAAAAAGCATAATTCAGGTAAATATGATATTTTCAGGCTCGATTGTGTTTTATTTCAAACGGGAAGCAGATCAAACAGGTTAAGGATTGCCTGAAGGAGTTTTAAATGCTTACATCCAGCTTGATTGTTCACTGTTACTGTTAAAATACTGTTTGTCTACTCATAATTGCTACATGGATTGTATATATGGAAATTAAAAGCGCGGCCCGAACTAAAGGGGAAAAGTTTTAGCCCGAACCCGTCCTGACTTATCCAACCTTTTGGATCCACCCATTTTGCCATAATAGAGAAACAATAAATCATACCTGAAGGGGCCTTTGTCCCCAAAACAGCTCATTCTCGCCAAGATCATCAAAAGGACTCAGGAACATATAGATCATCACATGGTAAAGGTCCGCTTGAGAACCGGTGCACCACTTTACGATAATGAGAAGTGAAAGATACCCAAAAAGGCTGTTTAAGAATATCATCTGTGGCACAAACTGATACCTGAAAAGGTTTCACCAATGAATTTATATCAGATATCTATTAGTATCAAGGTACGTTACCATGAAACAAGATCATATGCTTACCTGATGTCTAATGAGTTGTTGAAGAAAATTGAATTGAAGTAGCTTAACATGATACCAAGATTCATCTGAGCAATACCAAACAAAATAGACATCTTCATTTTAAGAGAGTTTAAGAAAGGTAGCTCAGAACGACTCCCTCGCCAACTAGGATCTACACCAAATGGGTAGGCATCACGATATTTGATTAAACCAATTGTATGTGCCTCACTGTCAATGAACAAAGAAAATGTTTGTTAAGTAACATATGATTATGTTACGTAAAAAATCATGTATGTGAGATCAGTCATCTGTTGCAACTATAAGAATGCTTTTTCTTTCTCACTTTTTGTGGAGGAAATGAATTTTGTTAACAAAAGTTAGTGGTTTTACTTGATACATGAGCATGGAAGAAAAAGAGAATATGAAATATATGTGTATACCTGCATTCAGTGTCACGGCATCTATAAGCAGATGCACCAAATATGTGATAAGGAACAGAAAAGAACTCGTTGTATATTAGACCACAATAGATTGAAAACAGTGACATCAATAGAAGTACATAACGGCCACCAAATAACATCTCCATGAAGCTCCCAAGTTTCTGCCAGAAACAATGAAAATAGAAAAGATAAGCATATACTAGATATTAAAACAGAATATAGAAACTATCATATGTCAAAAAAAAAAAGTTCAAAACAAAGGGAATGAAACAAAATCAGATTAAAAAGGGGAAAAAAAACCTGTGAACTCAGCTTCCCTTCACGAGCTATTAGAACCAATGCACCAATCAATAAGCATATTCCGTGTCCCCAATCCCCAAACATGACAGCAAAAAGAAACGGAAAAGTAATTACAGTATAAACTGCTGGATTTGCCTCCTGGTATTTAGCAACACTGCAGTGAATAAATTTAGACAGCATTAAATCCTACACACGTAAACAGATTCCAGTTCATAGAAAAATGGTTGTCATATCAAAACTGAAGCTATATAAATTATTAATCATGATGCATGTTCACAAAATGTGACACCCATAACAGGAGCCTATTACAAGCATTTTCACAGAACAGCTATATGGTATATAAATAACTAAATATAATACTGCTTTGACTACGAAATAAGGTTAGCGCCAGAAATGCTGCTAAAACAACATAGATGTAAATAGATAGGTTACCCATAGGCGTCAACAATTTCTTGATATGCATTTGTGAAAGCGTTGGTTCTAAAATATGTTGGAGGTGACTCCACAGCCTCCATGAAATGAAATATAACACCAACTTGTGAGTTGCTATCAAATGTTGCACGCTGAAGTGCCTCCTGAATCTGAAGTCAATTATAACATTATACAACATATAAGAGCCAACAAATATGTTTCCAGAATAAAATCCAACATACATAGAAAGCAATGCATACAAGATGATTGGGTTGGATGGGATGGGTGGCAAGAGTTGGACTCATTTCAAGCCCATGGTCCAAGATTCGAGATATAATGTATATAACATGTATCCAAGTAATAACGTTTTCTGCAATGTATAGGAAAATACCTGGGGTTTGGCAAATACAGGGCACCATCCCTCTCCAACTAGACATTTCTTTGTAACATCGAAGTTTAACATATTTAATGTATCAAAGACAGCTTTCTCCCTTTTAACCTACAATTTATCACATTATATACAGACACGAACAATATCAAAGTTTAATATATGCCATTCTCAAACAAAAAATATATATACAGAAAATCATAGATAAGCACACCTTACCATATTCATCCATAGTGCTAAGTGAAACCCAATGGAGTGAAGAGCAGCATTCCTGTGACGAATCCCAACATCCAAAGTGGTTTCCAATTCAGAGAGCCGTGACAGAACCTGCAAGACGATAGATTCAGAAAGTGGTTTCCAAGGATTCTAATACATATGACCAAACATCTCGATATTCCACATTTCGGCTATAATATAATACCCTCCATACATCCAATATCAGTTCATACAAGGATAGAGACATATTTTAAAAGGGAAAATATGAAGTTAAACTTATTTTTTCCTCCATTTAAAACATACCTCTTGAGTTATTTGACTCTGCTTTGTCAAGTCCTCTGGAACAGGATAGCAGTTTGCACCAAATGCTTCACAAATTTTGAGTATTTTAGTCCTTGCCTGCTCACCGGAGAAGAACACTACGAATACAATTTTCTCAACCTGCAAAAGAGCAACAACATTATGTTCATTTGATCTTTGAAGATGATCAATATACAATTATACATAGACACCAAAGTTAGACGTATATGCTGAAGAGGAACTCGGCCATTAATACGAGTAACATCCAATAACTACACTAACATAGAGAGACTATAGCTAGGTGTGGATCAGAAATTGAGGTGAGAAGATGGGTGGATGGGTGGGTGCGTGTGTGGTGATGGTGGGGGGAATGATGTAATAGGTCAAAACAGGTCCAGGTTACAACATGCCATTGTTAACTATGTGTAGAGCTGAGCTGTGTTGATCTGCAAACACCTTTTTGCCAATTTTTTACGAAAAAAGTTAATGCCTTTATAGATATTACGATAACAATATTATTACAATGAAAATCTAAATGTTCAAGAGGCCATTGATCTTTTAACTCATTATTTGAGTCGTTCAAGATCAAACACAACCCAGGTAGTAGACCCGTTAATAAGCTAATTGCTACCTCTACTTACAAGCATATAAAGTGTAAATAAAGACTAAGATGACAATGGATTATGTACATGAACTTGTAACTATGTCCCATAGAGAGAGAGGAGGAGAAGAGGTGTACAAACCATTTCAGATGATATAGGATCCAAGATCAAGTCATCTGCAGGCTCCTGATTGAAAAGCAAATTTCCCCTTGTTGCACGAAACAACATTCTCTCGAATAATAATACCTTTGATTTTGGGATAATGCCACTTATAAATCTTAGACCAGACGTAATTGCTGGTCCGGATTGTGTCGCCTGTGTAATAAACAAATTTTGAGTTAATACGTGATAGCACTCCAAAGTCCAAAATACAAAAGCACGAAAGATTTTTACCTGCTCAAGTAAGGAGGCTGAATCTGGATAATCACTGGGGTACACATTTTCATCTAGTTCTCTCCCTTCTGCAGTCTCATAACTCTTACCTGAGACAAGGAAACCCCCTGCCTGAAGAAAGATAATGATAATCAGAATCTGAGTTTAGGAGACACAAATTGTTCTGGTAATTTGGAATACAAAATCAAAATACAATATAATAGGCAAATAGAGATGTTGACAATTTGTGAATAATAACCCTATTGAACACTATGACCACAAGTACTCGGTACAACTTGACATGCAAACTGAACCATTCAAAACTCAAATAGTCAAACTAGATGTCACTGAAGTTTCATAGGTGGGGTCGGGGACACATAAGCTATAGACAGTATGAAACACACACACACACAAAAAAAAAAAACACATTATTGCACAATCTACCTTCTGCAGCACCATTTTGAACTCTAGCAGCTCATTATATGTCTGCTGTAGTTTCTCACTGTTAGCATTCATCTCAATAAGTTCGTGTTCATGCTCAGCAAGTTGTACCTGTGATTACAAATCAAAATAAAACAATATTAGTGCTGAAGCAAGTTAAATTACTCAAAAGAAAGCTGATGTTTTCTTAACTAAGCATATGTAATGACAATTTATCCGTGGAGATCGGCAAGATGCCTAGATACGAGTTTATAATTTCCTACATGAGCTTGAAAAGAGGAACAAACCTCTAATGCCTCCAAGTCTACATCTGGTTGCAGTGTAGGTACGCCAGAAGATAATAAACCGGCCTTCTGTATCTGATCTTTGAAAAAACGAAGCTTTCTTGACATTTCAGCACATCTTTTGACCTAACAATCATGGCACGACATATAAAGCAAATGGAATTTGAGAAACTAACCCACCTTTCCGTAAATGGGTAAAATAAACATAGACATTTACTGCTTCAACTTGCAGTTACAATTTGATCCATACATGATGCTTCTATGATAGTGTGGTTGCACCAATGAAACATTCTATGGAAATGGTAAAACAAGATCCAATATGCATACAACCATCTTCTAGAAAATAATTGGGCTCAAAATAAAACATAAATTAGTACAAAGCAACAGACTCATTTTATAGGATTATTATTATCAAACCAACAGCACAACCACATTATGGTCTCTACTTTGTTTTGTAACTGGTAAAAAATGTTTTCAACTTATGAATAAGGGAAAGAGCAAACGAAAAAAGAAAACATAAAATAGAGCAAAATAAGGATTCTGCACATTTAATCATCTCCAATACTATTCGGTTTGCCAGAGGTTTAATAGTACCCAAGCCTACAAACTATTATAAAGCTAACCCCTTCAAGAGATCTAAACTATAAATCAAAGCAACATACAAATTCTGTACATGGAGTAGAAACAAAGTGAATTCGCTTTCTGTTCATGGGGTAGAAACAAAGTGAATTTGCTATGTATCTGCTAACAGTTGCTCTCAACTCTCACGAATAAAATACCTACAATGAGGCATCAGGAACATACACTTTTATTTTTATTATTCAATTGTGATGATAAATAGCAATTGTTCACAGTTTTCTGAGTCAGTATCAGGTTTTGATGAGATATTTAAACTTCTTAGGTCCTTTCAGCTTTTATGCTGCGCGTGTACCCTGAGTTGCCTCCCAGTTCAAACCTGAAATTCATGATTCTATCACACACAAACTCATTCTAAGATGCATCCAAAAGTTAAATTTTCTATCTAACCCGTTTATATCCTCTATTGCCGCAGGTAGTGGCACAATATCAGCAAATCCTCATAACCTAGATACAATCATTGCTTTTTTTTTTTATGAATAACTAAGTTCTACTTTGACATGCAACATATGAGCAAAGATGTCTGCGGCTGTGTTTAACAAGCCACTACCAAAAACAAGAGAATTAACAACTGAAGTGAGTTATGTATGATATAATAATTACCTGATTAACAAAGGTTCTTTGAAATGGGCTTTTATCATCATTTAACTGCCAAAAGAATAAAAAGGTTTACATTAGCAACTTATATGAATTATACAATAAATAGAGACTACGAATATAAAAAAATGATATTGGGAATTTGTACTTGGATCTATAAACACAGACATCAACAGTCCTGGACCAAACTTCCAAGAAGAAGAGACTAGAAATAATTCGAGAGAACTAGCATTTAATAGACACAATTAGACTATTATCCCCATTAGTCAGGAACATATTCACAAGTCATAGCATGGTTAAGATAATGCATCTCTAAATTCTGACTTTCAAAGGCAACACGGCAACATATAAGTTCTTATGTGGTTTAATAAAACAGGAACAAACAGCGCTTGTAACTTGCTAAAACATATCCAAGTTAGACAGCAGTACATTAAGATTATAAGCAGCTTTCAGTTCACTAACATATTCCATAAACTCATGTGTTAGGTGGTGTACATGACTGAAAGTATATGCCTAATATGCTTTTTAAGTCATTGTGTCAGATGCTGATTCTTAGGCAATGTCAGTGTGACAAGACTATACAAACGACTCATCAAGCAAGAAAAGTACAAGGATCTAGAATAACAAAAGGTCCATCACTTCTGAAATCGAGTAGAATATCTTGTTTTGCTCTGCTTTAAGAGATAATCAAAAAAAAAATGCATACTCCAATTAGTTTTCTTTCTACTGCGAAGAACCTTGTTTCCTTTTAGTTACTACAACCCCAACCAACTTGTGTAGCAATGACAAGAAGTCAAGAAGACAACTGAAGGACAGATAACATAGTACGAGTGAAACAAAGAAAAAAAGCCCTATCGCCATTGTGGTTCTATGAATTATTCTAATACTTGTTAGAAACACTATTCTGCTTTTTGCCAAGGAAAAAAGGTTTCACGCAATATATAATATGTAGATGCTAGCAGTGGATATCTAACAGTAGTAGTTCGCCCATCCATTGTATTAATCACATGACTGTATCATCATTGAAAAATTGTTTCTACATGCTTAAATCTTGGTTTTTTAGGTTTACATTTAATCCGAAAAATTTATCATGATTTCAGATGTGCGTTAGCTAACTCAAGAGTCAAGACAAGATCATTAACCATATCAAGCTTGTCTTTTACCATGTCTGAGGTGTTGGTCCACAGATCAGAGGGACCAATAATCTCACAGCATAAGCTATTTGCTTGTAAAATGTAAGAATCCACCCAGCCATAATAGACAATTTCTATTTTAGTTTTACATTGACTGCTCACTTGAACAGAACCTCACACAAATTCAACATAATAAACAATAGGCTATAGCTAGACGCTCTCAACCTACTCATAGGGATTACTTAGACGACCCTTCTGCATGAAAACGTACAAAGGCCATCATCACTTATTTATCCTACAGAACTTGTTCAACCAATTAAACCTTCTCCCACACATCAGAACTTGTTCTCAAACATTGTTCTACTCTAAACTTGAACAAACTACAGAGGATCGCAATCACTATAGCCTGCCTTTAATTTACGATGCCAAATTACATTCAGCTTTCAGGCACACCGCGCAGATTCAACTAGAATGGTTAACTAGCATCAAGTGCAAATAACAAACTCCGTCTAACAAACTATAACTTGCCGGAAATCATTCTGGGTTTTACGGTTTTACCTAAGGTCCGGTATGATTTGTCTACATCCTGCCTCCCCCATATCCCGCTCCAGCTAGATAGGGTATTGTTGTTCTTGTTGATCTAACAAACTATACTCAATAACCTCATCAACATCTAACATTCGTCATAACAGTTCAAATTTCAATATCATCAATTCATTAACAACGCATACACTAACACATGCACACGTTCACATATTCACAAACATATAAATAATAAAATCAAATTATAACAAAAAATAAGCATAGATCACGAAACTAAAGTAAACAGAGTTGACCAGATACAAAACCACACGCCAGGCAGATATAATAATCAGAATAACTAACTAGTAACTAGCATCAGATATTATTAACAATTAACTAATTCAATCTAACAAACTATATAATAGTATAAACTAATATCAAAAAGCTCGTCAAAACATAACATTATCAAAACTGTTACACATCTAACTAAGAAACGGCACAATGCGCGGATTCAACCAGAGTAACTAACTAGCATAAAGTATCAACAACTAACAATTCAAAACTAACAAACTACTCGTGTATTACCTAATAACAACAGATTCATCAAAACCTAACATTCATCAAAATGCTCAAAACACATATTTAACCGAAATAAAGCGAGTTCAGCCAGACGATTAACAACACGCCACACGGATTCAACACCTCATAAGAAAGCTGATGTTTTCTTAACTAAGCATATGTAATGGCAATTTATCCGTGGATATCGGCAAGATGCCTAGATACGAGTTTATAATTTCCTATATGAGCTTGAAAAGAGGAACAAACCTCTAATGCCTCCAAGTCTACATCTGGTTGCAGTGTAGGTACGCCAGAAGATAATAAACCGGCCTTCTGTATCTGATCTTTGAAAAAACGAAGCTTTCTTGACATTTCAGCACATCTTTTGACCTAACAATCATGGCACAACATATAAAGCAAATGGAATTTGAGAAATAAACATAGACATTTACTGCTTCAACTTGCAGTTACAATTTGATCCATACATGATACTATGATAGTGTGGTTGCACCAATAAAACATTCTATGGAAATGGTAAAACAAGATCCAATATGCATACAACCATCTTCTAGAAAATAATTGGGCTCAAAATAAAACATAAATTAGTACAAAGCAACATAGACTCATTTTATAGGATTATTATTATCAAACCAACAGAAACAACCACACTATGGCCTCTACGTTGGTTTGTAACTGGTAACAAATGTTTTCAACTTATGAATAAGGGAAAGAGCAAACCAAAAAAGAAAACATAAAATAGAGCAAAATAAGGATTCTGCACATTTAATCATCTCCAATACTATTCAGTTTGCCAGAGTTTTAATAGTATCCAAGCCTACAAACTATTATAAAGCTAACCCCTTCAAGAGATCTAAACTATAAATCAAAGCAACATACAAATTCTGTTCATGGGGTAGAAACAAAGTGAATTTGCTTTCTGTTCATGGGGTAGAAACAAAGTGAATTTGCTATGTATCTGCGAACAGTTGCTCTCAACTCTCAAGAATAAAATACCTACTATGAGGCATCAGGAACATACACTTTTATTTTTATTATTCGATTGTGATGATAAAAAATAGAAATTGTTCACAGTTTTCTGAGTCAGTATCGGGTTTTGAGGAGATATTTAAACTTCTTAGGTCCTTTCAGCTTTTATGCTGCGCATGTACCTTGAGTTGCCTCCCAGTTCAAACCTGAAATTCATGATTCTATCACACACAAACTCATTCTAAGATGCATCCAAAAGTTAAATTTTCTATCTAAACCGTTTATATCCTCTATTACCCCAGCTAGTGGCACAATATCAGCCAATTCTCATAACCTAGATACAATCATTGCTTTTTTTTTCTGAATAACTAAGTTCTACTTTGACATGCAACATATGAGCAAAGATGTCTGCGGCTGTGTTTAACAAGCCACTACCAAAAACGAGAGAATTAACAACTGAAGTGAGTTATGTATGATATATTAATTACCTGGTTAACAAAGGTTCTTTGAAATGGGCTTTTATCATCATTTAACTGCCAAAAGAATAAAAAGGTTTTACATTAGCAACTTATATGAATTATAAAATAAATAGACTACGAATAAAAAAAAATGATATTGGGAATTTGTACTTGGATCTATAAACACAGACATCAACAGTCCTGGACCAAACTTCCAAGAAGAAGAGACTAGAAATAATTCGAGAGAACTAGCATTTAATAGACACAATTAGACTATTGTCCCCATTAGTCAGGAACATATTCACAAGTCATAGCATGGTTAAGATAATGCATCTCTAAATTCTGACTTTCAAAGGCAACACGGCAACATATAAGTTCTTATGTGGTTTAATAAAACAGGAACAAACAGCGCTTGTAACTTGCTAAAACATATCCAAGTTAGACAGCAGTACATTAAGATTATAAGCAGCTTTCAGTTCACTAACATATTCTATAAACACATGTGTTAGGTGGTGTACATGACTGAAAGTATATGCCTAATATGCTTTTTAAGTCATTGTGTCAGATGTTGATTCTTAGGCAATGTCAGTGTGACAAGACTATACAAACAACTCATCAAGCAAGAAAAGTACAAGGATCTAGAATAACAAAAGGTCCATCACTTCTGAAATCGAGTAGAATATCTTGTTTTGCTCTGCTTTAAGAGATAATCAAAAGAAATTGCATGCTCCGATTAGTTTTCTTTCTACTGCGAAGATCCTTGTTTCCTTTTAATTACTACAACCCCAACCAACTTGTGTAGCAATGACAAGAAGACAACTGAAGGACAGATAACATAGTACGAGCGAAACAAAGAAAAAAAACCCTATCATCATTGAGGTTCTATGAATTATTCTGATACTTGTTAGAGACACTATTCTGCCTTTTGCCAAGGAAAAAAGGTTTCACTCTATATAATGTGTAGATGCTAGCAGCGGACATCTAATGGTAGTAGTTCGCCCATCCATTGTATTAATCACATGACTGTATCCCTCATTGAAAAATTGTTTCTAAATGCTTAAATCTTGGATTTTCCGGTTTACATTTAATCCCGAAAACTTATCATGATTTCAGATGTGCATTAGCTAACTCAAGAGTCAAGACAAGATGATTAACCATATCAAGCTTGTATTTTACCATGTCTGAGGTGTTGGTCCACAGATCAGAGGGACCAATAATCTCACAGCATAAGCTATTTGCACGTTTGTAAAACATAGAATCCACCTAGCCATAATAGACAATTACTATTTTAGTTTTACAATGACTGCACATAAGTTCACTTGAACAGAACCTCACACAAATTCAACGTAATAGAAAATAGCCATTAGCTAGACGCTAACCTACTCATAGGAATTACTTAGATGAACCTTCTTCATGAAAACGTACAAAGGCCATCATCACTTATTTATCCTACAGAACTTGTTCAACCAATTAAACCTTCTCCCACACATCAGAACTTGTTCTCAAACATTGTTCTACTCTAAATTTAAACAAACTACAGAGGATCGCAATCACTAACCTTCTAGTACAATGTAAGTCCATAGGCTGCCTTTAATCTATGATGCCAAATTACATTCAACTTTCAGGCACACCGGGCAGATTCAACCAGATTGGTTACCTAGCATCAAGTGCAATTAACAAACTCCATCTAACAAACTCTAACTTGCCGGAAGTGATTCGAGGTTTGACCTAAGGTAGGGGTATGATCTGTCTACATCCGACCTCCCCCATACCCCGCACTGGCGGGATAGAGTATTGTTGTATTTGTTGTTGTTGTTGATCTAACAAACTATCCTCAATAACCTCATCAAAATCTAACATTCGTCATAACAGTTCAAATTTCAAAATCATCAATTCATTAACAACGCGTACACTAACACATGCACACGTTCACATATTCACATACATATAAATAATAAAATCAAATCAAGACAAAAATAAGCATAGACCTCAAAACTAAAGTAAACCGAGCTGACCAGATACAAAACCACACGCCGCACAGATTCAATCAGAATAACTAACTAGCATTAGATATTAGTAACAATTAACTAATTCAATCTAACAAACTATATAGTATAAACTACTCCGAGATAAGAAACGGCTCTATGCGCGGATTCAGCCAGACTAACAAACTAGCATAAAGTATCAACAATTAACTATGTAAAACTAACAAACTGTATTACCTAATAACAACAGATTCATCAAAACCTAACATTCAGCAAAACGGTCAAAACACATATTTAACCGAAATAAAGCGAGTTCGCCTAAATGATTACGCAGATTCAACCAGAATAACTAAATAGCGTAAAGTATCAGCAACTAACGCTTCAAAACTAACAAACTATATTACCTAATAACAACAGATTCATCAAAACCTAACATTCATCAAAACGTTCAAAACACATAATTAACCGAAATAAAACAAGTTCGCTTAGATGATTAACGATACGCCACACGGATTCAACCAGAATAACTAACTAGTGTAAAGTATCACTATCAACAACTAACAGATTCAAAACCTAACATTCATCAAAATGCTCAAAACACATATTTAACCGAAATAACGCGAGTTCGCCTAGATGATTACACAGATTCAACCAGAACTATTTAACAATCAACTAATTACATCAACTGATATAAAGCGAGTTCAGCGCGATTAAACCGGAACGATTAACTAACTAACATCAACTTCATAAATTCAGTAACAGTAAAAATAAACACACACATTAACACATTCACATAAAAAAAATATATAAATAAAAAAAATAACAAACATACATCGCGGAACTGAAGTAAACCGAGTTCACCGAGATAAGTAACGGCACGATGAGCAGATTCAACCGGAATAATCAACTGACAAAACGTCATCTTCTCCGACCTCATCAGATCCATTTCCGGTAGATTCCTCCACATATTCATCATCTTATTATTATTTATTACCGTTATTACAGTTATATCAAGACCTAACTAACTAGTATAACTTTATAAAAGAAAAAAATAGTATGTGAATATGTGTAGATCTTTAGATCTGGTGTATGTGTAATTTCATAGTGTGTGTAGTTTGTTATGGATCTAAAATAAAATGTGTGTATTTGTGTGTGTGTGTGTGTTTTTTTAATTAAAAATTGGGAAGTGAATTTGGAAACTGGAATTTGCGTAGGAAGTTTTTTTTATTGTGAAAGGAAAAAGTTATAAAAGGTGGGGGGTGATTTGTAGATTCGGCAAACGGAAAGGAACGGTTTACTTTGCCATAAGGATAATCCTACTCCTTCTCCATTAACTTACTTTTTTATAACTAGCTTTATTTTATTTTGTTATGGTGATTTGGCTTCTTTTCTTTTTTTTTAAGTTGATGGTTGACTTTGATTTTGTATTTTTGAGGTGTTTATGAAATTTTGTTAGTTTCAGCTGATCACGGTCCAAAACCTGACCGGACCGGCCAAGACCGGACCGGACCGAAGACCGAGTTAAGGAAAAAATCAATGATTGAAAAAAAAACCGAGACTGGACCAAATATGGTCGGTCCCGGTCTCGGTCCGGTCGGTCTTCGATCGGTCCGGTCCAATTAGGCAAATTTTTTCGGTTTTTTTGTCGGTCCGGACCGGACCGAGGACCAAATTAATGAAAAATCTCAGACCGAGACCGGACCGTTGGTCCTTCGGTCGGTCCGGTCGGTTTTGTCGGTCGGTCCGGTCCAAACGGTCAGAATGCTCACCCTTAGTTTCAGCACAGTATTGATTAGTCTTGTGATCATTGTGCAAAGAGCAAGCGTTGCAGCTCGTTATAAGCGAAATGGGGTACTTAAAACGTCGTCAAACTACATTATTACAGAGGCGTGAAAACGAAAGTTTTCATACTTGTTCTCTAACATTATGGTCATAATAATCTGTGATTGTTGATTTTGCTAGCTTGTAAGACATGACATATTGTATGTGATGGATCATGCTTTGAATTAGTATGGGTTTCATACACTTTCTTAAGCAATGATTTACAGGAAAATTACTTTAAAAATTCTATCGTTGTGCCTTACATAAATGAGTAACTCAATTGAGTGGGGCATGTTTTGTAAACAGCTTTGTTTAGTACGTGAACCGAATGGAGTTCTCTGACGAAGCACACTTTTTGCATGTGCTTATTATTTACTAAATTGTACATTGTAGCAAAAGGTAGACTTGATTTGGTTGCCTCCACTTTCTTAGTATCCTTTTTGTTTGTGCAACATTGCATCATATGGATTACGTCTTCAACATCTTATTCAACACAAGATATGCCATTTACAAAAATCCTTTTGTGACATCATGTTTCAAAGTATGATATTAACCATTTTGAAATGATTGATAATAAAGATGTTTTTTTTTTTTTAAATAATAAGATGGTTTTATAGTCTCAATTAAATGAATTCACTTTAATTAATCTATTTTTTAATTTTCTTTATGTGCATATTATTTCAATATTTGATATAGGAATTTTACAAGTGTAAAATCTTGTACTTGTTATTCGGATTTTATTTTTGTTTAGTTGCAATTTGCGAAAGAAAGAAGATTTAAACAATACTTTGAAGAGACGATATTGGAAGAGATGTGTGGTTATTTTAGTATTTACACTACAAGAAAAAGTGGTATTTGGGAGGGTGGAAAAGTGTGCCAAATACTCAAAAAGCCGTGCCAAATGCTATTTGGCACGGCTTTGGCACACTTTTGGCTCCGTCCTAAATATGAGGGTGCCAAATACATTTAGGGGTTGAAAGCGTGCTAAATAGTATTTGGCACAGTTTTTGGGACGGTTTAACTTTGGGGTGCCATGAGTGAGGTATTTGGTACGGTTGGTAATCTTGCGTTCCAAAATGGGCATTCGTCACACTTTTACATCCCGTGCCAATTGCGTATTTGATACCAATTCATTTCCTGTGCCGAATGCTTATTTGGTACAGTTTTTATTTACCGTGCCAAAATGCGTATTTGGTACCAATTCATTTCCCGTGTCGAATGCTTATTTGGTACAGTTTTTATTTACCGTGCCAAAATCTAGGATGGTTTTATCTACCGTGACAAACGTATTTGGCACGGTTTCCGTTGTTGTGCCAAATGTATTTGGCACATTTTATCCGCCTTGCCAAAAAACATTTGGCACGTTTTTATGTTTCTTATAGAAGTCATTTGGCACGGTTTTGCATTCGTCAATTAGTTAGTCATCGTACTAACCAATTATCTCAATTATTCGCAAATATAATTCAATCGAAGCCAAATAAATTGAACTCAGTTTTTATTAATTATCAATGAAATCAAGTCAACATGGTTACTTGAATACAACAAAGTAAAAAACAACACGTCCAACATCTGGTCTTTAAAATGAAAAAGTCATAACTAGAACTCAATATAAATTACTAAGACGATTTATTGCTAACAGAAACGAATAAAGCTCATCGGATCACGTCGTCCTCATAAACCCTGCATAATATAATATTCTAAGATTAGAAAAACATATGAAACGAGAAAAAAGTTCGATATATAAAATAGCAATAGAAAGGGGTTGTATCTACAATGGGGCAAATATGTAAAACCTAAAACTTTGAACAAACATCCTAACCAAAACGTTTGACCTGGTGTTAAATATAAAGAAATTTTTCAAAGGAAATTGTACTTACCTGAACATCGTCCAGTTGCCAATATAATTTACCTTCTGCACTTTGAATTCATGACTCGTCTCAGAACCAACAGGTATTGTCACACAAGCTAGCCACTTGTGAATGGCTAACCGTAACAAGTAAACCCTGAAAGCTTGAGACAAGATGCAATGAAATCCTGGAGAGTATAGTGTTTCCCCGGGTCGTTAAAGTCCCAACGAGGCTGAAATTGTGTTTGGAAAACGTTTTGGGAATAAGTGACTTGGGAGTAGTAACCAGATTATGAATTTGATTGATTTTTACACTACTGATTGCTTGGAATTGAAAATGAAAATGCACAATAACAGATATGACAAATATATAACACAAAAGGCAATTAAGTAAAGTACAGGGACTAAAAATGACAACTTCTAAACTACAGGGGCTAAAAATGACAAGTTCCAAACTTAAAGGGTGTGAAATGAAAATTTTGAAACTTATAATTTAAAGAAAATTAAAATCTAAAAAGAAAATATTTTATTAATATTATATTAATTTAATATTAATTATTTAATATAAACTATTTTAATTTAATTAAAATCTATTTAAACTAATTCTAAAAGATTTCTATTACAAATTTAACTTAGAAAATTACAAAATTATTTTCTAAAAACCTAAAATGACTTAAAATATTTATAAAAATTAAAAAGAAATATTTTTGTCTTTTTGTGGATTTTTTATAAATTAAAAACTTAATTAATATTTAAAACCTAATTAAACTATTTAAAAGAGAAAAATGAGAAAATGAAAAAGGAAAATTATAAAATTAATTTTTACAGATTCTAAATAATGTGACAAAGCTAGAAAAATTATAAAAATGAAAATTATATTAAATATTAACAACTATGCTAATTTCTTTTTGGTTTTTCTAATTAAACTATTTTAATTAAAATTAAATCTAAAGATTATAAGATGAACAGTAAAAATTCTAGAAAAATTACTAAAAATACTAAATATTATTTAGAACCTAGGAAAAATATAAAAAGATCCTACTGTTTAATAAATTTATACAGAATTAATTGAATTAGCAGTTTTACTTAATTACTAAATTAACTAATATTAAATCTAATAAATACTAAACAGAAAAAGAAAATTCTAAGAAAATTACTACAAATACTTAAGGTGACAAACTAATTTTGAAAATTATAAAAACAGAATATTATTAAGCTAAAATTAAAAAGAGAAAATGAAATTTAGAAATTTTAAATAGAAACTATCACTTTTATTAAAAAGTGATTATTTTTGGATTTTTCTTTTTGGAACTTGTTTGTACACTGTAAATGAACAACTTTTATGAAAACACTTTTTACAGAGCTTAAAAATAAGCACAATGCAAGCTATTATGCTTAACAGTTTGACTTTGGTCAAACTAGCAATGCAAAAGCTAGGAATACGCTACTCAGTGATCACAAATGATTGAAATAGCTACAAACAACTTATGTGAACATGAAATAAGCCAAAGATACAAGAAAAGCACACAGGATAAGCCAAAAAGCACAAATAAGCAAATTCAGTAACCACAATAACTCACAGGCCTGCAAATTTTTGTTGGCTTGATTCAGCTTATAAAATAAGTTAGAAAAAGCAAAATAAAGCTAGAACTGGAAACTATGGTTGCTTGGCTTTCCAAAAAGCCAAGAATCACAAGGTGGGGCCCACTAATAAGCTCTGTGTGAGCTTATGAAGATGGGTGTTTTCACTGACTATTGTTGAACTCAGTTAAATAGGACAAACAAAATGAAACAAGCAGCCCTATTGAATGAATTCTAAAACTCAAAATAAGCTTTGGACTTTGAAATATGACTGATAAGCTTTCCAAAAAGCCAGGGTTCAACAAGTGGAACCCACTAATAAGCTCTATGTGAGCTTATGAATATGGGCTCAAACCTGTGACTCAGGGTGAGTATTTGAAAAAGTACTAAGTAAAGACCAATGAAAAAGCTATTTGAAAAGCTCTAAAATGAAAAACACTTATTGGAACAAGTAGCTGAACAAAAGGGCTTTCCAAATCAACAATAATCACAAGCTAAGATTCATTAACCAAGATTATGCAAGCTTATGAACTTTGGTGAAATCTGTGGTGCAGGGCACCTTTTTGAAATTTAAGCAAAAACAAAGGCACAAATAAGCACTAAGATAAGCAGATAAAAATTCAACAAAAATCACACAGAAAGATAAGCAACCAAAGATTCAAAATCCAAAAGCACTAATCAAGAACTTGAATAACAAAGCCTAGACAAAATTCTACTTTTTATTCAAAAACTACAGGCATGCAATTTTGACTTTTATGAAAACTTAGAACTTTGACTTTTATGAAGTTTGATCTTGATTTAATCACTGAATAAGATGTAATAAGCTTTAATAAGACTAAATCAAGCAAACATAACAACTTTGTAACACAAAATCAAGGATTTAGCACATATCACTTGACACAGATTCAAGGAATTGGATTCTAAAGTGATTTTGACTTTTTGATGAAATAACCTTAAGTTAAATGACTTATATGAACTAAATAACACTAAAGAAACATGCATACACTACAAATAACAACACAAGACCACAAGAACACAAATATGACAGCAATTCCAAACACACTGCAAGATTTTCAAAATGGAATTTTCAAAACAAATCAACACTTTTTAACTATAGACTGATTTCACACATCAGTCAAACTAAGATAAACAACTTTAAGCATAGAAATCAAACCTAGAACACCAAGAACATGAAAATCCAAATTTCACTATTTTACTGAATCAATGTTTGATTTTCAAAGCAAGTGAGTGATTTAGATTATAAGTTATAGAAGTCATTTGGCACGGTTTTGCATTCGTCAATTAGTTAGTCATCGTACTAACCAATTATCTCAATTATTCGCAAATATAATTCAATCGAAGCCAAATAAATTGAACTCAGCTTTTATTAATTATCAATGAAATCAAGTCAACATGGTTACTTGAATACAACAAAGTAAAAAACAACACGTCCAACATCTAGTCTTTAAAATGAAAAAGTCATAACTAGAACTCAATATAAATTACTAAGACGATTTATTGCTAACAGAAACGAATAAAGCTCATCGGATCACGTCGTCCTCATAAACCCTGCATAATATAATATTCTAAGATTAGAAAAACATATGAAACGAGAAAAAAGTTCGATATATAAAATAGCAATAGAAAGGGGTTGTATCTACAATGGGGCAAATATGTAAAACCTAAAACTTTGAACAAACATCCTAACCAAAACGTTTGACCTGGTGTTAAATATAAAGAACTTTTTCAAAGGAAATTGTACTTACCTGAACATCGTCCAGTTGCCAAATATAAAGAACTTTTTCAAAGGAAATTGTACTTACCTGAACATCGTCCAGTTGCCAATATAATTTACCTTCTGCACTTTGAATTCACCATCTTTTAACAAAGTAGAAACTAAAACAAACATACTTTACCTTTCGGTGAATCTGTGTTGCTCAACGCAGTCGACATTGCAAAATCTGTATCAATAAAACAAAACAAATAAACAAAATTATTGACTTCGGGATGAGTCCCAAACAACCTCTATATAAGATGAGCAATTTTATTATCAATCCCATTACCCCGAATAGGCCTTTTACGTCTACTTTCATCAACCATTGGAAGTACGTTAAGCATTTTACTATTTAGTTACCTTTCTTCCAACCTTCACGCTCATATCTCAGGTACCTATATAGAGTATGAACCAAATTAGATCACTCTGCTAACATAGGCTAAATCGCCTAGTTATACCTTTGTCGAACCAGTCAAACCAGAAGAACCCCAAGGATTTTATATCACTCTGCTACATGTCTTGCACTATTGCTCCAACACCTGTTAAAAACCAATAGGCCAAAAAATGTTATATATGTAAATTACTTCAAAAAGATTGATAACTTAAGATTATCTAGAATTAATTCATTGATATTTGTACATGATCTCTTAGCAAGAGTTCATATACACTCACAATCATACCACCCCCTGTTACACCCACATCATACTTAACTATCACTATCAGGATTCTTCAGATACTCCGTTAATACTTAAAGCTAAACTTTGATATTTGACATCATCGTATTCTTTAAAATGCCCAACATAGAAACTTAACTAATGTGTAGTTGGGCTCATAATAGTCATAGCTCAAAAAGTATTCAGAGAAATCTCCAGTGGTCTATATCTTCCTTAGGGATAGAATATGTAGCTGCAGCAACCTATGCCAGCAAAAAAAAAAAAAAAAAAAAAAAAAAAAAAAAAAAAGTCATAAATTAGAACATATGATTGTATTCGCTACAATGCTTTCAATGAAAAGCCTATGAACATAATAGTATTTTTTGATCTCTGTCCCAATAATAAGCATGGATTATGACAATAAAAAACCACAAAGATTTGAAGCTTAGAAAGGTAGAAATCTTCCATTAAAAGACCATTCATTTTCCATAGATAACATATACAAAGAAGAATACTGAAGACCCTATGTTGCTGTAAGGACTAGATAGTTTCACATTTAGTTCTCTTACGGAACATGGTTTATAATTTACATTAAGAGTAGTGATTGGGAGGCCTAAAAGTTGTGCCTAATTCATGCCTAAGCCTACGTGGCATCATCCTGATGGCTGCAGTCAGGGGACCCATTTTTCAGAAAACCGTCAGGATCATGCCACTATATGTTTAGGCATGAGTTTAGGCACACAAATTAGGTCTCTTAATCATTTTCCTTACATTAATTCCTTACCCCTATATAGGATTAGAAGAGCAAAATGACCCGTCCATCCTGCCNTACTTGAATCAAATACAGTTCAAAAGAATCAAAACACAAGTCTAACAAATCAATATATAACTCTCCACATAGACAAACCTATCCTTACCACAAGTCTGATGTGCAACTTCATAAACGACATCACCAACACCGAAAGCACTCCTATTGTTGAAGTAATTGTTACGTTGGGAACAAATAAACAATTTATTAAAGATAAGCCCATTACTGACTTTGTACTTCATTATGTTGCTGCTCGTTTTCAGCTTTAATAGAGATCATACACACTCTCTTGCGCCTAGCCATGTTAGAGTAAACAAGAAAGTAAAAATTCAAACAATAAGAGTTACAATATATCATAATATGCATATATTCTTTACAGTAAGACAATATATCATAATATACATATAGAACCGAAACATACAAATGAAATGTTACAGAACCAAGAACCAAACTCGAATGCCAAACACCCCATGTGATCAGTCACATATTGCTACACACTCGAGTAATTCTAAGTCCCACTAGCTAGATAACAAAATAGCCAAATAAACAAGTAGGGTCTGGACAACATAAAAGAGAACAATATACAGGCCTAGAACTTGACTCATTTCTTAAGAGCAGAAATGAAAGAGAGGGATGTTTAGCATAACAATTTCTTAACAGTAGAACACTAAAAGTTAACCCATTTCTTAACAGCAAAAATGGAACACATGGGTGTTCGGCATAACCATTTCTTAACAGCAGAACTCTAAAACTTAACCCTTTTCTTAACAGTAGAACTGGAACACGCGGCTGTTTGGCATAACCAATTCTTAACAGCAGAACACTAAAAATGATAGTAAGATTTCATTAAAAAGCACATAACCATTAGGCTAATACTAATTGCAAAAGATGCATTTTTTTTTGTTAATTAAATATTTCATTGAAAAAAAAAATATTAGAATGCAAATACATAACAAAGCCAACTACTGACAACATAAGAAACCAAATGATAACAACCGAAAGAAACTCATCAATATCAATCTTGAAAAAACATAGATTGATGCTAAACCCATTTTCGTGTGTAATAAGATTTAAATGCAAAACTATGCAACAAACCATACTACCATAGTAATAATCAAATAATAACAATATTAATAATTAAATTGAATCATGATTAGGTTGTATCAAACAAAAGGTAAATAAAAAGTTATGTTCACCTAACCAAATGGAGGACGAAGATACATTGAAGATAAGAAAATCCCTCTAATTGGGATAACTATGAGTTGTAAATGAGAGAGGTGGGGGCTGGAAATTAGGAACAGTTATTGAGAATTATAGAATTAATTAAAGTTTATAGTTTTAAACTTTTAACTTTTAACAATTGGAGGGAACTAATTAACAAAAGGCCGCTCTTTTTAATTTAATTTTGAATAAAAAGTAGGGATGGAAATTTGTCGAGCACCTTTTGAAAAGCTCGAAATTGGATCGGTAAAAAGCTCGAACAAGTCGAGCCCGAGTTCGAGCCTAAGTTTGGGCTTATTTAATGATCAAGCTCGAGCCCGAGCTTTATACATAACGCTCGATTAGGCTCGTGAGCCTAAACGAGCCCTAAAAATATATTCGTATATAATTTGATGTCCAAAATAATAAAAACATAATATAGTCAATACGTGAGGGAAAAAAATGTAAATTGGGTCAGTTTTATAAAGATGTTCTAAATACATAAGAAATAACAATTTTAAAAAAATCGCCCCATAAATATTTGTAATTTTCACAACCTATAAAAACCATTCCAAAGGCATACATATTTGGCACCAACACTAGATAATGTTCCAAATAAATATATGTATTTGGCACAGTTCGTACTAACCGTTCCAGATACATGAGTATTTGGCACCAACAATAAATAACGTTCCAAATACATATAGAAATTTGGCACCGGTGGTACTAACCGTCCCAAATACATAAATATTTGGCACCGGTAAATCTAGCCGTTCCAAATACACATGTATTTGGCACCATTATTAGAAAAAGTTCCAAATGCATACGTATTTGGAACAGTTTCTTAATAGCCGTCTCAAATACTAACTTTTTTGTCACGGTGACCCCACAGGTTCCAAATACGTGTGTTTGGCACGATTCTTTGACGGTTCCAAAAAGTTTCGTCCCCAAAACCCCCTTTTCTTGTAGTGTTAGACTCAGAGATCGTAAAATATGTTTCTAATACTAGGTGGGAGTTATTACTCCAAAGTATGGCTGATCACGGTTCAAAATCGGGACCGAACATAAAACCAAGTTGGCCAAAACACTGAACTGAGGACCGAACCGAAATATGTTTGGTCCGTATGATCCGGCCCAACACAACATACTGATCGGTGAGACGAACCAAACCCGGGTCAAACATCGAATATGAAGAAAGAAGTGAACCGAGGACCGGACCACGATATATTTGGGCTGGTTCGAACATGCTTATCTGTTCGGTTCGATCCATGGTCCGCTATTCCTACTCCAAAAATGCACTTTCAATATCTCCAAATGAGAGGTTAATATGATAGGTTCAAAACAAGTTAAATGAAATGAACAAACCATTTCATCGAAAAATTGATAAAATCGGTAAGTTGACGAAAAATTGATAGAAGTGATAAGTTGACAATTGCATAGTATATGAGAGCAAGTTTCCGTCATATATATATCACCTATACATGCTTGTTAGTGTTGAAATTTGATCAAAAGTTAAGTTTTGAGAACAAGTTTCTCTATCCAGAATATTACAGCCGTGTACATTGATATGAAAACATATCTTTAACATTTTCTGGACCCTGCCAATTTTTACACACTTATATTTATGTCTTAGGTAGTTCCCTATAAAATTTCATAATTTTTGGAGTTGATTTACTATTTTTAATAAATGATGTGCGATCATTACTCAAATCCGACATGAATCTGAGTACCATTTGTAATTTGGGAAAACGACCACCTTAAGGCCTGGATGAGTAAATATTATGTGAATAAATATTGTAGATGACACTTATACACATCCACAACAATTTGGATGGAGTCGTGACGATAAGTATCGAAGGAGATACGACCTCAACAAGTTGGGTTATAGATTCTAATTTCTAACAGCTTTGACACTGTACATTTTTGACTTTATAAAAATAATTGGTGAGGAACTGAGATACGAGGCTTACATTTTTTGAAAGTAGACTCGAAAACAATTGACCTTTGCTTTTGAAATAAGTGATTTCATTAGACTATCAAACAAAGAATCTGCTTCATTTTTTTAAGCCGGACACGCAAAGTCGAGTTATCATCACAAGTTCACAACCAAATAAAACAATGCATATAGCACTTATGAATGAATTTACAAACTACGACTACATCGCACAGCATTATATGGATTTGATCAAGCACGTTTGGTCCAAACAAACATAAATATACGCACATAAATTCACCAACAACATATAAACTAAAATAACCAAACTCATAGCAAACTACGTAAAATCAAGAATTAAATTACATGCCAGTTTTACCACAAAGCCTAAACAACAAACTAAGAACTGAACTAAACAACGATAGAATTGCTACACCGAAAGAAATTCTTAGCTACATGTTGAAATGGCACGTCGATTTTCAAGCAAATTTCCCAAATTAAAAACCATATAGAATCGGCACCTAGGACCACCAAACCTCGCTGCACAAAAGGGTATGTTTGGCAAAACTAGTTGTATGCTGTAAATTGCAAAGCTGTTAACATGAGCTACAAACTGTATTTTTTTTTCAATGAAAGTGTTTGGTAAATTAGCTGTTAACTGTAATTATAAGCTGTTAACATTAATTTTACATTTTAAGAGCTCCGAAATATATTAAAAGCTTAATGAATAAGCTTTTCATTTTGAAGCTAATTGTTTAAAATAAAATCTTGAAGTTGATATATCCAAATGGAGCTGCTTGTTTTAGAGGAGATTATTTTTGTAACAAAAAGCTTACATGTGACAACCCGCAAATTTCCCTACATGTTCTATTCGGAGAAAGATCATTTATTTTGAGTTCGGATGATTTTTGGAGAAACTAGACGTATTTATATTCATTTTTATTGGAATTATTATTTTGAGCACGTTGGTGTTATTCCCGCATCATGAATCTTCCGTTTACTAGTCTAAATGAGCCCCGAACCTCATTTCACGAAAGATATCATAAATTACATATGTGTCCCCTGCAGTTAGGTTTCCACCACTGCCCTTCACTTTTGAATAACTACGGAATGGTCCTTGTGAATTACTAAACCTAATCACGCACTATATAAAGCTCACTTATATCATTTTAGGGTTTCTCATCTTTTTGGTATAAGCAAAACCAGCCGCTCCCTCCTCTCATCCCCTCCGATCACATTTTCCGGCGAAGCACCACCACCGCCGCGTGTGGTATCACACCGCCATCACCATCTTGTTCACCCCGTCCTCCCCATCATTTCTGCATAACTCACGCGCTATGAATCACCCTAAACACTTTTATTGATCGGGTTTCAGTCGCGACCCATCACCTTCCAACACCATATATCTCTTTTCTGGTCACCGAAGACCAAACCCACCATTCATGGTCGTTTACACCTCGAAACCCACGAGCCTTCGAGGGTTTGTGTTGGATTATGTTGGTTCGAGAGTCACCATACGCCGCCACCACACCAACCTGGTGACGCAAAGAAAAAGAGATTCGTGGGAAAATCGAGCGTTTGGAGTCGTGGTTCGAGTTGTACTCGAGAAGACACCACAACCATTGCCTCCTTTCTATTCTTCTCGTCCGTGGGTAAGTCAACACCCACGTTTATTTTTGGATATGAAACCGATTATTATTTGTTGTTGTTGTTGTTTTTATTGATTTTTCGTGGATAAAGGTTAACAAGATAAACTGATGATGCATGTTTTCATTCTGAATAAGAACGATTTTGAATCAATCTCGTGTGGCTTTTATTTTAAAATGAATTAAGATGTTTGGTGTGGTTCATGTGGTAGAAGTCGTATGTTAGAATAGTGTTTGGATTGTTTTTAGTTCCGGGTCGGGTCGACCCAGTTTGACCAAGGGTTGGGTTCGAATTGTTTGTTCATTTGTTCTGGGGTCACAGATGTGTTTTGGATATATTTGGTTTGGTTGTGTTTCGGTAAGAATAAACTCTCGAAATTATGGTGTGTTGCGTCTTGCGTTACAAAGCGTATTTGGTTGGGAAAATGGGTGCTGTATTTTGAGCTTATGCTTGTACTAATGGAAAATCTACCTTACAGTAATAAAGGGGTGCGTTTGATTTGCTCATAAATGGTTTAGTATTGCATTTTATTAATTGCTAAAAGGATTAAATTAGAGTGTGATTGATTTATTTATTTTAGAGTTCGTGGCTTATTTATTTTACATTACCTCACATTAATTTGAAATATATGACTAACTCACTTTTTATTGTTAATGATCATTGATACTTGATACTTAAATATGGACTTGGACCTTATAACGAGAACTTATGTTTGGAGGTATTGACCGTTATTGGACTTGTGGTATTGGACGATGGAATTATTGGACATTTTGGACAAGGCGTTATAATATATTGGACTCGATAAGAATTTAATATATTAGACACGGATCGGGTACAAAATATTCAATAAAGCCAAAGGCTAATATTAACGCGAGTGATAACGATAACTAAAGTTTATAAAACAAGGTAATTAAAATTTGGTTTATTTGAAAGTCACAATGACTTGGGAATAAGTTATAAAGGGATGCGTCATGCCGAAATTTATAAAACTTTCTAAACTTACACTTTTACTTCTAATCTTTTTAAGATTATTTTTATAAAACCCGACAAAGAATTCAAAATGAATAGTTTTAGTTAATCCTTAAAACGCTTTCATAATTGAATTATTAACTTGTGACTTTCTTATAAAACTTATTGGGCTATTCTAAACTATTTGGGATTATGGGGTAAATACCGAACTACCAATTGATCTATTGTATAATAAATGGTTAATTGTCGACATGGTCTAGATTCCCTTTTTATTTAACTTGAGTTGTTGGTATTTCTTGAATCTTATGAGGTCGTTTTCCTTCTTAGCGTGAGTTTGGTCAAGTATTTATCGACTATGTTAATATCTTTTCCTCTTTGGCGTGAGTTACATCTCGAGTCTATGTCTTCTTACTACACCACACGAAACATAAAGCTTTCTTACGAAACATTGATACTTAACTTTTATAAGTAATGATTCGAGTAATCCACGAAAACTATGACACATCGTCTTTTATAGACTTTATTATTGTACGAACTATATTTTGAGATAATCGTATGCGTACTAGGATGTACCTTCGTGTTCGTACTACTTGGTGCCGTCGTGCCCATCTCTTGGATATCATTGTGATTAGCTCTAGATGCCAAGTTGTGTCGGTCGTGATTCTTGCATTGCTGTGGCTAAGGTGAGTTCATAGCCCCCTCTCTTTTAATAAGTTTTCATAACTACTTTTGGGGGAGAATACATGCTCTTTTGTAACACCCCCAAAAATCGTACAGCGGAAGACTTACAAGCTTTTGTGGTGTTACGGGGATTGGTACCATCACAAGTATAGATAACAAGATCATAGATAGAAAATAAAAGTAAACCAAATCAACAAAGTTAAAGTTTACATTCATTCCAAGATCTTAGGGTTCATAGGCCCAAATAGATAACATAAAAGATAGGTCCAAATTTATTATTAGAGTACATATCGATTTCCCTCAAACCAAACCAAGTCCAAAGCAAGCTTCACCAAAGTCCAAGCAAAAAGCTTTCATCAATTACCTGAGAAAAACATGCTTAAAAGTCAGCTTTCGCTGGTGAGTTCATAGAGTTTAATCATTCGAAATACTTACGGGACCTGAAAGATTTAGCGTTATGTGTATGACTAGGGCAGGCATAGACAATCATACTATACTCATCACAATTCCAATTCCATCTCAATCATACTCATACTAGTTTACCACCTTTCTAGAAGGCGGAGGGTCAGGTGCGAGCGGGCCACATCTCGACGGTACACTAGCCGGGAACACTAACAGTAAGGAACCACCCATTACTGCCCCGAACTAGGCCGTAGTAGTGTATACTCCAAACCAGGGTTTCGCCCTAGTAGGTCGACATCTACTCGTCTATCTTAAACTAGTCCACACAATAGCANTTATCGACTATGTTAATATCTTTTCCTCTTTGGTGTGAGTTACATCTCGAGTCTATGTCTTCTTACCACACCACACGAAACATAAAGCTTTCTTACGAAACATTGATACTTAACTTTTATAAGTAATGATTCGAGTAATCCACGAAAACTATGACACATCGTCTTTTATAGACTTTATTATTGTACGAACTATATTTTGAGATAATCGTATGCGTACTAGGATGTACCTTCGTGTTCGTACTACTTGGTGCCGTCGTGCCCATCTCTTGGATATCGTTGTGATTAGCTCTAGATGCCAAGTTGTGTCGGTCGTGATTCTTGCATTGCTGTGGCTAAGGTGAGTTCATAGCCCCCTTCTTTTAATAAGTTTTCATAACTACTTTTGGGGGAGAATACATGCTCTTTTAACTAAACTCAATGATTGCTTACTTGAATACGTGATCGGTTTGATTAAGATTGGATTGAATGATTGATTGATTGATTGAGTAATTTATCGATATATTTGAATTGAGTATTTGAAGGCATTATGTGTTTGCCTAGTTTATATGAGAGTTTTCTAGCTCAAACTGTTTTTCTTGGACCTGCTACTACAAATTGTTTTGCTACATGTGTGGACTAGTTAAGGGTAGATAATGGTAGACGTTGACCTAAAGCTAGGGCGATACCCTACTTTGGAATAGACTCTACTTACGACCTAGTTCGGGGCAGTAATGGGTGGTTCCTTACTGTTAAGTGATCCCGGCTAGTGTACCGTCGAAATGTGGCCCGCTCGCCCCTGACCCTCCGCCTTTGCGAAAGGTGGTAAACTAGTATGAGTATGATAGTAATTGATATGGAATTGTGAAAGTATGGAATGTATGTCTACGCCTCCCTAGTCACACATAGCACTAAAACTTTTCAGGTCCCAAATTGTTTTGTAACTTAAACTCTATGAACTCACCAGCGTAAGCTGACCTTTAGCGTGTATTCTCAGATTTAAGGCGTTAGCTCACTAATTGAAGGCGCTTGGCAAAGGGCATGGTCATAGGCGACTCTGATGAACATTTGGGACTACTTCAATTATTTTATGGGCCTATTTTCGCACTATTTTATATCATGTAAACTTTATGTCTTACATGACAACTTTTATTCGATTTAAATGAAATAAAATCCATTCTTTGTTCCTTGTGTTGTGATACCAATTTAGTAGCACCCCATTGCATGTATGCTTCCGCTAGACCCGAATTTTGGGGGTGTTACATTACAGCTCTAAAAAAGTTGCATGCCAAACAGGCCCTCATTATTTCAGCTAAAGTAAACACACAAACTTAGGGGCAATCACATCTACTAAATACACTTCAACACATACTATAGTCAACATACTAATCAACAACTTATGTAAAACCCACATACCGAAAAAGCACAATGTAAATCCAAAACTTACGGCCACATATCAAACATTATAAAATTAACACCTAATAAAAATTATCCAAAGTAAATTATATCTAAATATAAACACCCTTGGGTTATGGTTCATAAACTCACAATTTCAAATAAAGACACATGCTGTGAATAAAAAAAACCCTAATTTTTGAACAAATAACTGACCACCAACCTAAGCTCATCGTCTGCACGCCTAATGTATAATAAAGTAATATACAAATACTCGATGCTTATGTAAATAAACTAAACATGGCCCTTGTCGCTATGGATAGCAATTTTCTTATTTTTACCCGTATACACTATTTTGAAATGTTTGAGTAGAATACAATTAGTAATAATTGTAACGTAAATGTTATTGCTAGTTATACAAACAAAAAATTTAGTAGAACATATTCCCACCAAATCCCATGGCAGGCACAGTCCATGTACAAAGACCTTTTGATCCTCTAAACTTTGCATGGGTAACTGGTTCATTCATTGTGGTCCCCGCCATCCTTGTTTTCCATTTCTAGTGTGTTTTTTGGTATCGTTGTGGTAACATCCCGTTCATTATGAAATAACGTGTTGTCTATACATCTCGTATCTCATCACTCAACGTCGAGATTTCATCTTTATCTATATTTCTTTATGTTTTTTTGGCAAATGTTAAAATTATGTGTTTACATACAGTTTCTTTCTATACTTTCGAAAATAATTCATTGTTTACGTATAGCTTCTTCATGTGTGTTACGCCCCAAAAACGACTCTGTAATTTTTTATTTATTTTTTTGAAAAATACCCATATTTTAACCATTACAAACAAACTAATTAGATTTGAAGACATCTGATAGTATAAATGACATAAACAAACTCAAAAGCATTTACAAGAACAGTATACCGAGGCTCAAAAATGAAACCTCGAAACACGAGAGAGATAAAAACATTCTGTGAGCAGAGGCCAATACGTCGTATTCATAAATAGAATACACCGCATCGGAAACATATGTCAATACGCCGAATACCTTCGAACTCGCGAACCCGAGTTCCGATACCACTTGTTAGAGAAACTAACAATCCGGTAATCTAGTGCGGAACAAACGATCACAAAGAACTCCCAAAGTTGAGTCGATACCCTCAAACAAACACCAAGACTCGACAAAAGTAAACACAATAATATGTCTCAAACGATTAAACCTTTATTCGAATGAGAACTTGAAAAGATGAAGTACAAGACCCCTCCCCCTTCACCTCCTTTTATAGAGATGAGGGGGAGAAAAACACCAACTCCTAATACACATAAAAGAGTCGTATGTAAAAGGAAAAAGGAAACAAAGCAATATCGGTTGTACATGCAACGTTCATTCCAAATTTGACTAAATTTAAAGCTAAAACTTTCATTAAACCCCCTAGACTATTAAACTAACGCTAAGACTAATTATAACACTTTTATACTTCTAGTTTATAACTTATCCATTTTTACACAAAATACATTCTAAAATAATAAAATAATATTACATGTACATTATAATAATACCTTTACGGGACTCGGGTGTAACAATTTTCCCACCCTTAAAAGGGATTCCGTCCTCGAATCTATTCTTGGAATAAATGAGGATACTTATTCATCATCATCTCCTCGGGTTCTCATCTTATACTTGATCCTTTCTTTTTAGTTTGAAATTTTGATCCGGAAATAACTTCCCAAGAGAAACCGGAGGCTATATTAGACAGCTCCAAAATAAAGAAATACCGATATTAAAGGTACAATGGAGGCATAAGAAAGGATCAAGCATAAGATTGGAGGCCGAGGAGAAAATGAGGAATAATTATCGTCATTTATTCCAAGAATAGATTCCGATGACAGAATACCGTTTAAAGGTGGGAGAATTGTTACACCCGATTCTATTTGAACATTGGTCGTTGCAACACTAACATTCCTCTGCCTTAACTCTAGTCAGAGCATCAAAACAGGTATGGAGACTTGTCCCGGGACTGAATACCTTTAAATTTATTTTTAAAGTGGAACGCAATATCATATGAGATTCCTTGTAGCATGATAACCAATGGCTTGTTGACACACTTTTAACAACTACTAATGAGGCCACGATGTTTTACACTATGCATCACTCGTGGAAGCACGAGAATAAACCGAATTTAGGAACTTAACATACGATAAGAAAAAATTATATGAAAAAAATATATCTAATCGAATAAAAATACCTGATTAATTGATATGCATAAGAGACAAACTTAAAAATCCCCTAACTAACTAAGCTTCATAAACTAACATAAACTACCATTCAACTAATTATAATCTACTTAAGTACCATTGTATTATCAAACTGATGGGGACGACTACCAGGAACAAGATATGATGTAGGAACGATTCTTCCTCTTCCTCCTGAAAGTTCTGATTAGCTTGATCATTCCAAAAGAAATTCATAGGATCTTGTTGATCATTCTGAAAGAAATTAATAGGAACGGAACGTAAGCTTGCTCATTGATTTGATTCGGAAAAGCTCCAAACGACAGTTCTCCAACCTCAGCATCTGCAAACGACAGTTCTCCAACCTCAGCCAAAAATATTTCACTTTGCATTTCCATTTGAGCAGCAACCAGCTCTTCACTTGCATGATCAAAGCCCAATTGAATTATACTAAGTTCTTTACACAACCCGTAGATGGGATCCTTAACTCTCGCATCGTAGTCCTTTAGTTCATTCCTTAATAACTCATATCTCTGGTGTTAGAAAAGTGAAATAAACTCTAAGGGGCGTAAGGTAAATTTGGTATTTAGTTTTTGGTATGTTTCCTAATTTAAGTTGGGTTAGAATTTGGCAATTAGGTAATTGTTTTCTTATAAATAGGGATCAATGTCATTAGTTTTCTTTGTACCTTTGAATTTTGTTTCACAATATAGAAAAGCTTGCACAAATATGTCGATTCTTGTTTCTTATATTATTCTTCATCTTTAATTATTAATTGTTGATTCTAACAACTGGTATGAGAGCTTGTTGATCATTGTGGGTAATTAGAGAAGCTTGAATCGTTTTTCGATTTAGGTTTTGTATGAATCTGTTCGAACTTAGGGTTTCATATTTTGGAATTGGATTGAAGTTTTTGTTTTGACTTTGACCACGATAAATTGTTTAGACTATTTGTGACTTTGTGTTTCTAAAGGGATTGGGTATCATTTGTTTGAAGTTTTGGTTTTCATCATGTTGAGGTATAATTTGATTATTGAGCTACGTTTTGGATTTGGGCTTTAACTTTGTTTTTTGGAGAATGTTGGGACACCTTTGGTAAGTTTGTTTAGCATTTGGCATTGAAGTTAGGCTTTTAAATTTCTATCTAATTTGGTTGATACTAGGAAATCGTTAGACATTTGGTTTTGAAGAATTTGAGTTGTTTGAATTTCAGTCGATTAGGGTATTTGAATTTAGACCTGATGAGACGAAAAGTGTTACGCTTTTAGGGGGTCATTTAAGCCCTAATTCGTATAAATGTGATCAAATATTGCCCTAAATTGTTCCTTTTGTCATTTTAGGTACTTTTGAGAAGAATTCTGGAAAACATGCATATTTGGACGTTTTTGGAGCATAAAAGTGAAGAAAACGGCAAAGTCTCAAAAGATGAAGAATTTACAACCTGACAGCGTCAGAGTCACAAGGTGACGCCATCAGCAAGCCTTGACAAAAGAGTGGAAACCAATTATCAAATGACGGGCCAAAGGAAATTTGGGAATTAACACCTGACGCCGTCAGGTGTTAGAGAAAGTAGGCCGTCAGGAGTAAAGCTAAAGAGTGACGGCCCATAGTAAATTTTTTTATTCATATGCACTTTCACCATAATGTTAAAGAAATGAAAAAGTTGTACTTGCAAATAATTTCAAAACCATATGAATATTAGGCTCATTTCGAAAATAGAAAAATATCATTTACATTGTCTCATTTCGAAATACATTGTCTCATTTCGAAAATAGAAAAATATCATTTACATTGTCGAAAGAATTAAAACAAATTAGCGCAATATGAGATCGTAGTTAACAAAAAAAACTATCAAATAGTGTAAGTTCTTATGTTAAAAAATCATGTAAATACTTAATTAGTGTATTGTGTAAAGGAGAAAACTTTGCCACATCTTTTGCTTTCATAATTCTACATCGAAAGTTACTCTCATATCAACATCTACGATGTTTTATTCATATATGTTTGACCAAAAATTTGTGATAGATGAAATAATAAAAATTGTAAATCGTCTCAAAACCATATCAATATTAGGCCCATTTCGAAGATAAAAATACAAACTTTACATCGTCGAAAAAATTAAAAAAATTTATCACAGTATGAGATCGTAGTTAACAAAATACTATAACATAGTGTTATTGGTTATGTAAATAAACATGTAAATATTTATAGTCTAAGGGATAAAATTGTAATTCGGTCTCATTTGCTTTCATAAATTGCACCGAAATTTTAGCTCCTTATGACACGTGCATAAATTTGGTATGTTCTTTGCTAAAAATTTGACACGTACTCAGTTATTATCTTGATTTAGTGAGATTATAGATTTCTAACAGCTTTGACAATGTACATTTTTGACTTTATAAAAATAATTGGTGAGGAACTGAGATACGAGGCTTACAGTTTTTGAAAGTAGACTCGAAAACAATTGACCTTACCTTTTGAAATAAGTGATTTCATTAGACTATCAAACAAAGAATCTGCTTCATTTTTTTAAGCCGGACACGCAAAGTCAAGTTATCATCACAAGTTCACAACCAAATAAAACAACGCATATAGCACTTATGAATGAATTTACAAACTACGACTACATCGCACAGCATTATATGGATTTGATCAAGCACGTTTGGTCCAAACAAACATAAATATACGCACATAAATTCACCAACAACATATAAACTAAAATAACCAAACTCATAGCAAACTACGTAAAATCAGGAATTAAATTACATGCCAGTTTTACCACAAAGCCTAAACAATAAACTAAGAACTGAACTAAACAACGATAGAATTGCTACACCGAAAGAAATTCTTAGCTACATGTTGAAATGGCACGTCGATTTTCAAGCAAATTTCCCAAATTAAATCAGCACCTAGGACCATCAAACCTCGCTGCAAAAAAGGGTATGTTTGGCAAAACTAGCTGTATGCTGTAAATTGCAAAGCTGTTAACATGAGCTACAAACTGTATTTTTTTTCAATGAAAGTGTTTGGTAAATTAGCTGTTAACTGTAATTATAAGCTGTTAACATTAATTTTACATTTTAAGAGCTCCGAAATATATTAAAAGCTTAATGAATCAGCTTTTCATTTTGAAGCTACTTGTTTAAAATAAAATCTTGAAGTTGATATATCCAAATGGAGCTGCTTGTTTTAGAGGAGATTATTTTTGTAACAAAAAGCTTACAGCTCTAAAAAAGTTGCATGCCAAACAGGCCCTCATTATTTCAGCTAAAGTAAACACACAAACTTAGGGGCAATCACATCTACTAAATACACTTCAACACATACTATAGTCAACATACTAATCAACAACTTATGTAAAACCCACATACCGAAAAAGCACAATGTAAATCCAAAACTTACGGCCACATATCAAACATTATAAAATTAACACCTAATAAAAATTATCCAAAGTAAATTATATCTAAATATAAACACCCTTGGGTTATGGTTCATAAACTCACAATTTCAAATAAAGACACATGCTGTGAATAAAAAAAAAACCCTAATTTTTGAACAAATAACCGACCACCAACCTAAGCTCATCGTCTGCACGCCTAATGTATAATAAAGTAATGTACAAATACTCGATGCTTATGTAAATAAACTAAACATGGCCCTTGTCGCCATAGATAGCAATTTTCTTATTTTTACCCGTATACACTATTTTGAAATGTTTGAGTAGAATACAATTAGTAATAATTGTAACGTAAATGTTATTGCTAGTTATACAAACAAAAAATTTAGTAGAACATATTCCCACCAAATCCCATGGCAGGCACAGTCCATGTACAAAGACCTTTTGATCCTCTGAACTTTGCATGGGTAACTGGTTCATTCATTGTGGTCCCCGCCATCCTTGTTTTCCATTTCTAGTGTGTTTTTTGGTATCGTTGTGGTAACATCCCGTTCATTATGAAATAACGTGTTGTCTATACATCTCGTATCTCATCACTCAACGTCGAGATTTCATCTTTATCTATATTTCTTTATTTTTTTTTGGCAAATGTTAAAATTATGTGTTTACATACAGTTTCTTTCTATACTTTCGAAAATAATTCATTGTTTACGTATAGCTTCTTCATGTGTGTTACGCCCCAAAAACGACTCTGTAATTTTTTTTTTATTTTTTTGAAAAATACCCATATTTTAACCATTACAAACAAACTAATTAGATTTGAAGACATCTGATAGTATAAATGACATAAACAAACTCAAAAGCATTTACAAGAACAGTATACCGAGGCTCAAAAATGAAACCTCGAAATACGAGAGAGATAAAAACATTCTGTGAGCAGAGGCCAATACGTCGTATTCATAAATAGAATACGCCGCATCGGAAACATATGTCAATACGCCGAATACCTTCGAACTCGCGAACCCGAGCTCCGATACCACTTGTTAGAGAAACTAACAATCCGGTAATCTAGTGCGGAACAAAAGATCACAAAGAACTCCCAAAGTTGAGTCGATACCCTTAAACAAACACCAAGACTCGACAAAAGTAAACACAATAATATGTCTCAGACGATTAAACCTTTATTCGAATGAGAACTTGAAAAGATGAAGTACAAGACCCCTCCCCCTTCACCTCCTTTTATAGAGATGAGGGGGAGAAAAACACCAACTCCTAATACACATAAAAGAGTCATATGTAAAAGGAAAAAGGAAACAAAGCAATATCGGTTATACATGCACACGTTCATTCCAAATTTGACTAAATTTAAAGCTAAAACTTTCATTAAACCCCCTAGACTATTAAACTAACGCTAAGACTAATTATAACACTTTTATACTTCTAGTTTATAACTTATCCATTTTTACACAAAATACATTCTAAAATAATAAAATAATATTACATATACATTATAATAATACCTTTACGGGACTCGGGTGTAACAATTTTCCCACCCTTAAAAGGGATTCCGTCCTCGAATCTATTCTAGGAATAAATGAGGATACTTATTCATCATCATCTCCTCGGGTTCTCATCTTATACTTGATCCTTTCTTTTTAGTTTGAAATTTTGATCCGGAAATAACTTCCCAAGAGAAACCGGAGGCTATATTATGACAGCTCCAAAATAAAGAAATACCGATATTAAAGGTACAATGGAGGCATAAGAAAGGATCAAGCATAAGATTGGAGGCCGAGGAGAAAATGAGGAATAATTATCGTCATTTATTCCAAGAATAGATTCCGAGGACAGAATACCGTTTAAGGGTGGGAGAATTGTTACACCCGATTCTATTTGAACATTGGTCGTTGCAACACTAACATTCCTCTGCCTTAACTCTAGTCAGAGCATCAAAACAGGTATGGAGACTTGTCCCGGGACTGAATACCTTTAAATTTATTTTTAAAGTGGAACGCAATATCATATGAGATTCCTTGTAGCATGATAACCAATGGCTTGTTGACACACTTTTAACAACTACTAATGAGGCCACGATGTTTTACACTATGCATCACTCGTGGAAGCACGAGAATAAACCGAATTTAGGAACTTAACATACGATAAGAAAAAATTATATGAAAAAAATATATCTAATCGAATAAAAATACCTGATTAATTGATATGCATAAGAGACAAACTTAAAAATCCCCTAACTAACTAAGCTTCATAAACTAACATAAACTACCATTCAACTAATTATAATCTACTTAAGTACCATTGTATTATCAAACTGATGGGGACGACTACCAGGAACAAGATATGATGTAGGAACGATTCTTCCTCTTCCTCCTGAAAACTCTGATTAGCTTGATCATTCCAAAAGAAATTCATAGGATCTTGTTGATCATTCTGAAAGAAATTAACAGGAACGGAACGTAAGCTTGCTCATTGATTTGATCCGGAAAAGCTCCAAACGACAGTTCTCCAACCTCAGCATCTGCAAACGACAGTTCTCCAACCTCAGCCAAAAATATTTCACTTTGCATTTCCATTTGAGCAGCAACCAGCTATTTACTTGCATGATCAAAGCCCAATTGAATTATACTAAGTTCTTTACACAACCCGTAGATGGGATCCTTAACTCTCGCATCGTAGTCCTTTAGTTCATTCCTTAATAACTCATATCTCTGGTGTTAGAAAACTGAAATAAACTCTAAGGGGCGTAAGGTAAATTTGGTATTTAGTTTTTGGTATGTTTCATAATTTAAGTTGGGTTAGACTTTGGCAATTAGGTAATTGTTTTCTTATAAATAGGGATCAATGTCATTAGTTTTCTTTGTACCTTTGAATTTTGTTTCACAATATAGAAAAGCTTCCGCAAATATGTCGATTCTTGTTTCTTATATTATTCTTCATCTTTAATTATTAATTGTTGATTCTAACAACTGGTATCAGAGCTTGTTGATCATTGTGGGTAATTAGAGAAGCTTGAATCGTTTTTCGATTTAGGTTTTGTATGAATCTGTTCGAACTTAGGGTTTCATATTTTGGAATTGGATTGAAGTTTTTGTTTTGACTTTGACCACGATAAATTGTTTAGACTATTTGTGACTTTGTGTTTCTAAAGGGATTGGGTATCATTTGTTCGAAGTTTTGGTTTTCATCATGTTGAGGTATAATTTGGTTATTGAGCTACGTTTTGGATTTGGGCTTTATCTTTGTTTTTTGGAGAATGTTGGGACACCTTTGGTAAGTTTGTTTAGCATTTGGCATTGAAGTTAGGCTTTTAAATTTCTATCTAATTTTGTTGATACAAGGAAATCGTTAGACATTTGGTTTTGAAGAATTTGAGTTGTTTGAATTTGAGTCGATTAGGGTATTTGAATTTAGACCTGATGAGACGAAAAGTGTTACGCTTTTAGGGGGTCATTTAAGCCCTAATTCGTATAAATGTGATCAAATATTGCCCTAAATCGTTCCTTTTGTCATTTTAGGTACTTTTGAGAAGAATTCTGGAAAACATGCATATTTGGACGTTTTTGGAGCATAAAAGTGAAGAAAACGGCAAAGTCTCAAAAGATGAAGAATTTACAACCTGACGGCGTCAGAGTCACAAGGTGACGCCGTCAGCAAGCCTTGACAAAAGAGTGGAAACCAATTATCAAATGACGGGCCAAAGGAAATTTGGGAATTAACACCTGACGCCGTCAGGTGTTAGAAAAAGTAGGCCGTCAGGAGTAAAGCTAAAGAGTGACGGCCCAGAGAGTTTTATAAGGTGACGGCGTCAGAAGTGGATCTAGGCCATCCGAGAAACCTAATGGCGGCGAGCTGACGGCGTCAGCCCTTATAACCTGACGCCGTCAGAATGTAAAATCTATATATAGTTTTCTAATTTTCATTCATTAAGTGTGGAACTTTGTGGAGAACTTTTGGCACCAAACCCTAGACGATTTTTCTGTACTTTTTAGGGTTTCCAACCCTTGGAACCCTCATGTTTAATTAAAGATAAGTCTTCACTTTAATTCAATCAATATGTCTATGTGTTGGTTGTCTATCTCTTTTGCTTGTCTTTTAATTAACATGTGTAGCTAAATTCTCTAGTGTTTGGTTAGATTTAATGAAACCTAACTATTAATTATTTGTTAATTGGTGTGTGTTGTTGTTTGTTGGGATGATTGTTCCATCAATGTTAGGCTCAAGAAAACTGGCCAACCTCCTTTATGGTAACGTGCTTGAAAGTCTTGGGAAACATGTAGCCAAGGCATACTAGGCTATTAAGGTAGTATTTAACGCATGAGCCACTGTTTACAATCCCTATGGTTGTGCCGTGCATGGCATAAGAGGAGATAAGAGCTCATAGAATTGGAGAGATATGTATGCCACTCCATGAGTTATTAGGAATACACCCTTCATCCACACAAGTAACATACATATCAATTAACCGGTAAAAGATAGTTAGGGAGTAATAAAGTCTAAGTAAACACAATTTTCTCCATATAGTTTTCACAACCTAATAGTTTAGATATTTTATTTTCTTTTGCAATAGTAGTAATTTTGGGTTAGTTGACTAGCAACTAATTCCGCCCACTCCCTATAAACCGAGATTTTACTTGCTTTCATAAAAATATAAAAATACAAAAAGAATCTTCCTTCCACCCTTAGGCCTATTAGAGTAGTTTTTCTATCCTAACGAACACTATTCCCTATGAGAGAACGATGAATCCCCCGTACTTACCAATATCCTATACTACTACGGTCAGGTACACTGCCTGGTGGGGTTGTAAGCCTCTTGAGATCCCTCGAGAGGTAAAACCTGTTGTAAGGTCACAAAACCACGCATCAAGTTTTTGGCGCCGCTGCCGGGGAATAGTTATTGTGTAGGTAGAATTTTTTATTTTATTAGGTCTACTCACTAGATTCCTTTCTAGCGAGATTTTTATTTTATTTTTCTAGGATTTTCTTTAGTCTATCTTATTTCTTCGTGTTTTTGTTCGTAAACTTTGCCATCCGCCATTATGGAAGGTGGTAACATCCTTGATCCCAACAACCTACCTCAACCAAACCACCCACCACAACCAAACCACCCACCACAACCAAACCAACCTCCTAGACCCCGTACCTTAGGAGAGTATTCCCGACCTAGCCACCTTGGCTATCGAAACACCATTGAGCTCACTCAAGGAGCCAATGTCACTCCCTTGCGATCCGACACCATCCGGTTGGTGCAAAGCGGATGCGCATTCCATGGACTTCGTTCCGAAGATCCAAATCAACATCTCAAGGATTTCCTCAAAATCGTAGATTCCATAGACCTTGATGTTGCCACTCGAGAGACGACCCGATTGCGTCTCTTCCAATTCTCTCTAAGGGACCAAGCTAGTCAATGGCTTGAGCGACTTCCCGCATGATCCATCACCTCTTGGGATGATCTCACAACTCGTTTCCTTGCTCAATGTTTCCCACCGGGGAGAACTACCAAACTGAGAAAGGATATCTTGATGTTTGAGCAACATCGAGGCGAAACTCTCTACGGAGCATGGATTCGATTCAAAGACTTACTCCAAAGAGTCCCCCGTCATGGCATCAACCTCTGGCTTCAAATTCAAATCTTCTATGACCATGTTGACTACCACACCAAGCGTGCCATTGATCAAGCAGCTGGGGGCAGATTGCGTGATAAGAGCGCCGAAGAATCATGGGAAACCATTGAGGAGCTCGCATCCGACGATGATGAATTATGGCAAATTTCCCACGAGGTGCACGCGGCAGTAAGCACATACTCATCACCCGACAAAGCCAACCAAATCACTGAGGGAAGCATTAGTGAGCTTGGAAGAAGGGTTGAATACCTTATGGAAAAACGAAGAAGGCACTTGATCCCACAAAGAGCAACTGTCAACTCTGTTTCATGCATTAGGCATACAACATTATCCGAATCTCCCCTTAGGGAAGACACTAAGCCTTTCCATAGGTATACTCGCCCAAGCTCACCACCTCAAGAGCTAAGCCCAACATTCGAAAATCAAATGAGAGAATACATGTCAAAGCACTCTGAATGATTAGCTACGTTTGAGGAGGCCATGTACAAACAAAAGGAAAGAGTAGATGAGAAAATGACGGAAATGATGGGACTTTTGAAAGAATATACGAAGGCAAAAACTCCGAATAAGGTATTGTTGCGAAAGAAGGCCGAAACACCCAACAATAGAATGGTAAATACCATTTCCGTCATCCAAGGGAGCGAAGGCGAAAATATGGGAAGAATGGTAACTATGGAGGTCAACAAGATCGACCTCATCCCACTCAACGAAGAAGACACCAATAACTGCAAATGCAATTCCGGGGAAGAAAAGGAGGCGCCCCCCGATGAATGCCAAAAAGTAGAAACACAAGAGTCCCAACAAGTTAGGCATTACCTAAAACACGAAATAAATAAGGAGACCATAACCGATTGGGTGCAGAATTATCGACGCACTCATCTACCCCATAAGGAGAAGGACGAGACAAAACCGAACGACGAATCTGACACTCTACCCGGAGGTCAGCTATATGAAAGCCTCATAAGACAAAAATTAGTCGCGAAGCAAGAGTTCCACGGGGTATTTGAAGTACCATGCCGCATTGGAAAACTCAAGTTCTTAGATGCAGTAGCTGACCAAGGTTCTGAGGTAAATTTAATGTCATTGTCAGTATATGCTCAACTAACCAATGAACAACCCTCAATCACTCGTACCAAACTTTCCTTTGCAAAACATTCGTATGAGTACCATTAGGAATTGCGGAAGATGTGTTGGTTAACATTGCCGGATTCATGTATCCGGTCGACTTCATGATCGTTGAAAGAAGTGAGGCAAATATGCCAATAATTCTGGGATCACCATTCCTTGCGACCACGAAGGCACAAATCGATTACGAGAGCAATACTATCCGAATCAAAAAGGGGAAGAAAACAATAAGCTTCCCGACGATCCCACGATATATAAGAGAAGCTAGTCTACGGATGAAGGCGGAAGCGGACCCCGGTACACCCCGGGGTAATGTTAGGGAAAAGATCCTTGCATGGGAGGCAAGGATTAAGAGCTATAAGGAAAATGAGTTAGGAGAATGTAGGAATGATAAAGGGAATTTTATGGAGGATGAGAAGCACATCGACAACAACATTGGATTCACGGAAGGAGACTTAGTTCTCCTAAGGCATTTAGAAACTAAGGCATCCACCGACGAACCGAGTCCTTGGTGGTACGGACCCTTAACAATTAAAAACTTATATGAGAATGGGATGGTTAGCCTGGTTAGTAAGAGAGGGGGTGAAGTCACTGCGAGTGTGGAGCGATTGAGGTATCATAACCCGGGCGATGGGGACTACATCTATCAAGGTTACGTCGTAATGAGAGACGAAGTCACGTAGTGTACGATGACTTTGAGTCTAGCTACAAGACTCGTAAATAAAGAAAGCGCTTCTTGGGAGGCAACCCATGCTTTGTTTGTTTTTGTGTGTTTATTTGATTTTATTTGCTTCCGTATGTAAGTTATATTTCTTGTTATTGATTCATGCTTCAAACTAAAATTGTGAAAATGCTTTATTTTGTTTTTAACTTCGTCTTAACTACATATAAAGGTATTTTGCAAAAGCTAAGTGTAAGGGAAATCTAAATCGGTTTATAAAGAACGAATGAACATGAATCATAATATGTAAATTAACATACATATTAGTATTTGTTTGAGTCAAATGCTTGAATCGAGTCATAATGAATTTTTACAGGAATTCTAGGAAGTAAGATCTAGTTTTTCCAGAATTTTTCCGGGAAACTTAACATGAGAATTCTGTCAGAACTTTCTGAAGGCGTCAGGCCTAACACCAGACGGCGTCAGGTTAAAATTTTCTGCAATTTTTGAAAGTTTTGTATTCTTTCCGGAAACCTAAAAAGTTTTGTCAATTCTTTAACTTATAATCTCCAGGAATTCTGCAAAATATTCAATCCACAAGCATTATATCTTATCATGTAGATTTTACCGCCGATTTTACACGAGGTTGGCCTTATCTTTTTCAGATTAACAGGTTATTTTGGACAAGAAGACGATTATTATTTAGGAAGGGAAGCTTTGAACGTTCGTCTCTCTTGGAAGAAGATCTAACCATGTTACTTCATTATCCACATCAAACGATTCAGTGGAGTATTTGATTTCATTCTTTCATCTTATTTACTTTTACGTCTTTTATTTGAACATTGGGGACAATGTTCGGTTTAAGTGTAAGGGGGCAAATGAAAGCACCGTTGAGAATACACCTATGCTTGATGTTTTGCTTTATTCGATAGTAAATTTGTAATAAAACCAAGAGAAATGTTTTTAGGGCAATTTTAGCGCCAATTTAAAATTTTTTACAACATTTAGAAAGTGAAACTTTGATAATCTGCCTTCGTAATCTTATGAGCGGTATCATGGTTAACTTATGTAGATCCACTAAAAAA
>LBNU01008075.1:39930-52754 GCA_014162995.1 Artemisia annua
GACAAGACTCCTGAAGAATCAACAATGTTTGAGGCACTCCAAACTATTGCCTCAAAAGAATCTTGCAAGGAAGCCGCTGGCAAACACAAAAGACAAAGGAAGGATGATGATACTGATGCCGATCCCAAAAGCAAGAAATCAAAAACATCAGAAGGACCATCGTCTTCTCATAAGCCAAAGCAGACTTCCAAGACTCCACCATCAATGCAACATGCACCTTCATCAGGCTCCGGTCCAACTCAGTCAGAAGAGCCATTTATGCTTCAACCAACTGACATTCAGGAAGAACCCGCATCATCAATCCTCGAATCACAAATTCCCGAATTTCAAGCTGGTCCATCATCAACTACAAAGACCAAAGAGAAAAGGAAATCCACAAAGTCAAAGAAGAAGAAGAAGAAGAAGTCTACTCCTTTCTCATGGTTAGATGTGGAAGAAGCTCCTCAATCTGATTGGTTGACCGAGATGATCAAAGCACAACCACCACTTAAAGCCGAAGAACCACTGCCTGGAAATACTTTGCAGATGACTCAAAGTATCATAATGGAACTTCAAGTTGAAAGGTTGACCAAAGCTGAACTGAAAAGGATCAACCGTGAAGCTATGGACTTTCTGAAGAAGAGATCAGGGAATAAAGTTGAACTCGAATACCACATGGAGAACATTGCCTACGCACTATCTGGCACGTTCGACTGGCTCAACCCTGAATCCAACATCGACACGGAGAAGAAAGACAAGACTCCCTACTTCACTGACTGGACAAAACCATTGCCTCTTCTAGGCTTTCCTAAGAAACCCAAGATTCCATACCGACACTTCTTCAACAACGACCTCAGATACCTTCAACACGCTCACGAAACATCCAAGGAACGATACGCATCTTCACTGACGATTTCCGTTCCAGCTGCCAGATACGAATTACCAGACATTGAAGAGACTACACCAATTTTCAGCAAATCAGTTGTCACTTACAACAGGGACGCTCTTCTCGGTATTCAACATTGGCCTGAGAAACGAAAACTCGGCTACACCCACAGATTACATCTCAAGTCAAGTGAAAATGTGAAGCAACCGCTTCGTATCGTTGCAATCATGGAAATCGTTGAAGAGAAAAGATTTAACTACACTTTCATGAAAGAAATCATCGTCAAGAGACTGGATGAGAAGCGATACAAGTTTTGTGAAGCAGACTTCCCAGATCTGAACCTGAACGACATCGAAGACATGTATTTGCTAAAGGTTCAAGGAAAGATGCTCAACTTCGAAAAAGATACACAATACAACTTCATCACGTCTCTACTACTCTACATCAGACGGGTTATAGTTCAAGAAAGAGTGGAAGATCTTCAACTAGGCATGGAAAGTTATCAAAACAACATCAACCTCACCAAACCACAACTCATGTTCGCTGGAATTCTAGAACTATCATAGTACACTCTCGTGCAACAACCATCATTTGGAGTCATCTACCTCAACAAGAAGAATAAACTTCGTCTTATGCGGTTCGATGAAATTCCGAAGTTTTGTGACGAGACACTTCAAAGAGTTTGTGATGGGTTGGCAGAAAGGTTGGATGATGAAAAGAAAAGGTTAAAAGAGGGTCGAGAAACAAGGTGGAAAGCTAATGGACGAAGAATGATTCGCAACTTTGTCCATACCATTGAAGAAAGGTTGTACCGTCATCAACAGATCAGGAGGTTGGAAAGCTACATCGGTGTTCGACCTTCATTTCCGGTCTTGACATTTAGACGACCTGATCCATAGTTCACAGACTTTGATGCATAGCCGAATGATGAACTTCAGCTCCCATTCTTCCTGTACCAAAATTTCAATATTTTCATTTATATGAATTGATTTGTAATTGCTACGGCTTGTGCACACATAACAGTGTACAACCCGCACTTTGTACTTAAAGGACCCTGTGGTACGCATCAGTGCTACAATCCTCATATAAGGAGTGAAAGCTTCTTACTTTTGAGTAGAATTTATCAAACCTTTCTGTATTTTCTCAATTCTGCTCAAAAGACAAGTATTACACCTCAATAAGTAATCACTTGTTGAGGTGGAGTACTTGATTTCAAACATCGTTCTTAAATCTTAAAGTCTTGTTGATTTCTCCTCATAAGACTCAAAAAGGCATATTTTAATCAAAACGTCTACAAAAACTACATTTGATATGCTATTTTTGAGGGGGAGAAGAAGAAAAGTGATTAAAATATGATGTGAAAAGTCTTATCTTGTGCGAGCTCGACTCAGAATTGACCCACGAATTGTCAAAACAACAAATGTTAGTATTCGAAAGGATTTATCCGAGTAGAAAGTACCGTTTCGAGAAACTCTTTCTAGACGTTTACTTGACAGGTCTAACTTCCTTTTACGAATGTTAACAACTTCAAGTTAATTATTAGGGCTAGTTATCACCTAAAAACTGATAATGTATCCCTTTAACTAAGCAACGTAAACGTGTCCCTCGGGTACATGTCTATTAAGAGTGGATCAATTCAAAAGTGCCAACTCTTCCCGCATATGCAAATTTCAGAAAACATTCATAAGCATATGTGGAGGGGGAGTCTTTCATAAGAAATCCAAAACCTCAAAGTGTTAACAAAAAACGTTATAATCATAAACACTTTGAGAGATTTTCAATGATTTGGTTCAAAGGCATCAATAGGATAGTCATGGAGTTACAAGGTGACTAAGGATAGGAATTACCGTCCTATGATCCGCCAGAACCGGAGGGATCTACCCAAGGACATCACCAATAGTTAGAAATTAGAAGTCCTTAGGTATGATATAACAAAAGGAGAAAAGAATGAAAGGAGAAAGAAGGGGTTGAAGAATTAAAAAGGAAATGAAAGAAAAGGGTGAAAAGAAATAGCCCTCCATTTTATCAACCTTAGGGCAGACACCGGGTTCAACTCATATGCTACTGATCGTTGCTAAGGCGACACCGGTATTGAAGATAAAGACGTCATGGACCCAGTGACGCAATGCACCTAAACCTTCTTAGCCACTCAGGCATCTCTCAAAAGATGTTTGTTTCATTCTCACGGGGAACCAGTGTAATCTATCGATCGTCTATTAGAGATGGTTGATATTGAAACAGGAGGCCCTCTGCTCCATACCTCCGCATAGGAAACCAAATGTGCACTTATCGAGTCTAGAGCCACGAGATAACATAAAAGATCTCTTAGGAACACATAATACTTCTACACTAAGTGTCTTGCATCATTGGACACTAAGTGTAAATTATCGAGTCCTTCGTAGATCTCAGCAATCTGCCTTGAACGTTTATAAGGGATTTACTTATGTATTTCTCGAATGATTGAACGGAAATCCTGCCAGGGTCAACATCAAACAGCCCCGACAGCAGCTCACTTCGATGATTCCTTGTGGATTACGCCTAGTGTGTTCGATGGTTTCAAACGGTCTACAGGCGTGGGGTGATCTCCAGCGACTCACCTAATCGTGGGTGTACGTATGTATGTCTGTGTAAGCCCTCTAGGGGTTATTCGATTAGGAACAGCCTTGGTAAGGATTAGAAGAAGTCTTCACACTATGCTGTCGACAAATTCTAATTCCGAACCTGTAAGTACCGGATGTTTTATTGCTAACTGTCTCAATGCAGGTACAACAACCATCTTGAACACCAGCTTCCACATGCTCATACTTGCATCTCAACAAATATGAAAGCTCTCATGAAAGATCGAAGCAACATTTAAGTCAAAGATAGATTCCATGCCAAAAGAATCTACAAAGTGATAAGACAACAATCTAAAGCAAAGCAACGTTCAAAGAAGGATTCTACGTCAACACTAAGAATCTTCATCAATGAAAAGAGATCTACACACGAATGAAAGTTTCAAACGTCAAAGATGTATGAGAATGTCGGACAGATGCAGATCCACTGGAGTCTAAGAGAGTGACGAATGGCAGATTACAACATCAATTGATCACTACCACATCATCAATGACAATGAACAAAGAACGATGAATCATTTCTACTAATCATTTTTGAAGACGTCTAAAGCCATGAAAGTCTACAATTAAAGATAAAGACAATGACGTTAAGCAACCTCAAATGACCATGACAAATATCACTCCTTCATAACCGATCCTTAGGGGCAGATTGTTAGGATCTAAGTTTATCAACATTTATCAAGTCTCGGTTATTTCAGTATATGTAATAGGTTGCTATTATATTTGTTTACTTATGTTTAAACATTTAGAGTCCAATAAGTGTCCAATGGGCTTCAAGCCCACGAATTAGAAAGATAGGGAGGAAAGGAATGTTGCCCTTCTCCTCACCTATAAATAGGACTCTATGTAAACATTATCTCTTGTTGGTTATTTCATTATCTTAAGAAAACTCTTGCACTTTTACCTTTCATATTGATCTAATCAACCAAACTCTATTTCTCATCTCATTTCTATCATTATCAATACTTGTGTTTACAATATGGTGACCTAACAGGTGCTTACGCCTAGTGGAGGAGGTTTTTGATCCTTTCCCAAGCCTATGGTTATCTATTTGCTATGACAGGTAGTGAGTGATATTTCTTCCATTTCCACTTAGTTATATAGGTTTATAACAACCGAGAGATGAGAGTATCCAAACACTATTTGTGAGGTGCTAGTGTATGATTTCCGTGCTTGTTATGACTAGGGTGGAATAACTATTTGTTGTAATTACTTTTATGTTAGTGTTAAATGACCCCTAGCTCATGTTTTGATTGGAATAAAAGCGCATTTGCTTGAGGACAAGCAAATCTCAAGTGTAGGGGTATTTGATGAGGCGAAAAGTGTTACGCTTTTAGGGGGTCATTTAAGCCCTAATCCGTAATTATTTGATCAAATATTGCCTTGAATCGTTCCTTTTGTCATTTTAGATACTTTGGAGAGGAAATTTGGAAAAGGAAGCATTTTGGACGTTTTGGGAGCATAAAAGTGAAGAAAACGACAAAGTCTCAAAACCAAGCTGAAAACAGTACCTGACGGCGTCACTCTTTACGAGGTGACGGCGTCACGCTTTGACAAAGAGGTGGATAATTTTTACACTAGATGCCCTAGAAAGATTTTGGAAGAATTACACGTGATGGCGTCACGTGTAAATGGATGTAGGTCGTCACGTTTTAGCCAAAAAAGAGACAGCCCATAGACTTTTAAAGGGGGACGGCGTCAGGAGTAGATCTAAGTAATCCGAGAGAGTTTTGGCGGCGAGGTGACGGCGTCACACTCTAAAATGTGACGCCGTCAGATTGTAAAATCTATATATATATTTCTAATTTTCATTCATTAGGTGTGCAACTTTTGGGAGAACTTTAGGGATAAACCCTAGTTCGTAAAACACTGTATTTTCAGGGGTTTTTCACCCTTGAGACCTTGATGTTCAATTAAAGATAAGTCTCCTTCCAAATCAATCAATATGTCTATGTGTTGTTTGATTATATCTTATGCTTGTCTTTTCTTTAACATGCTATGCTAGGTTTTTCTTGTGTTTTCTTGGATCTAATGAACCTAGCTATTGATTACATGTTGTTGGTTTGTTTGTGATTGTTGTGGGTGGGTGAAATCGATGTTAGGCTTAAGAAAACTGGCTAACCTCCTATACGGTAACTTGCTTGAACGTCTTAAGAAACATGAATCAGATGTGGACTACTATTGTATGGTTGTATTTAATGCATAAGCGAATTCTAGTGATCCCATGTTAGGAGCTTTTACTCGGCTCGACATAGGAGTGAAGTAGGAGCTTATAGAGTTAGGGAAGATCGTACACGGCCCTACGAATGGTTTAAAGGAATACAACCCGTCATCCACACAATTACAACAAACCAATCAACCAGTAAAAGATAGCTAGGGAGTAAGGAAATCTAAGTAAACACATTTTTCTCTCATATAAGTTTCACAACAAATTTACTTTTTCTTGTTATTTTATTTTATTTGCATAAGTAGTTATTTGGGTTAGTTGACTAGCAACTAATTCTGCCCACTCTTCCAAATACCCGAGATTTTACTTGCTTTTATAAAATATAAAAAAAATACAAAAAGAATCATCCCTCCACCCTTAGACCTAAATTAAAGTAGTTTTCAATCCTAACGACACTAATCCCCGAGAGAACGATCAATCCCCCAGTACTTGCCACTTCACTATACTACATCGGTCAGGTACACTGCCTGGTGGGGTTGTAAGCTTCTCAAGATCCCTTGAGAGGTAAAACCTAATTGCGAAGGTTTGAAAACCCACGCATCACTTCTTCCATGAAAAACTGGATTCTTGACGAGTGCTATTCCTGAAACGTTATCCACCTTCAGCGTTATCCTTTTCTCTTCACTTCCAGTTAATTCACTAAGTAGTCTCTTTAACCATAAGGCTTGACATGCTGCTGCAGTAGCCGCCATGAATTCTGATTCACATGATGATAGTTGCACTGTTGGTTGCTTCTGAGTACACCAGTTAATGGGTGACTCTCCAAAATAAAATAATATCCCAGTAGTTCCTTTTCCTTGATTAGTGTTGATTCCATAACTACCGTCGTTATAACCTGTAATCTTGCAGCCACCTTCTTTCTTGTAAATTATGCCATGCTCCTTTGTTCCTTTGATATATCGGATTACTTGCTTTACCGCCTTCAGGTGATGTTCCTTCGGGTCTTGCATGAATCTGCTGAGTAGTCCGACTGAATAACTAAGATCTAGTCTTGTATACAGTAAGTACCTGAGACTTCCAATTAAGCTTCTGTAGTAAGTTGCGTCAACTGAGTTACCATCTTCCGCCTTGACTAACTTAGTACCAGGATCCATTGGTATCTTTGTATCATTACTATCCGTCATACTTGTTTTCTTCAAGATCTTGTTAATATAACATGTTTGCTTGATTGTAATCTATCCTCCTGTCTGTGTAACTTCTATCCCAAGGTAATAAGCTAACAATCCTAAGTCGCTCATTTCAAACTTTTCTTCCATCTGGGATTTAAATAATTCTAGTTCCTTCCTTCGAGTGCCCATGATTATCAAATCACCTACATAAACTCCAACTATAATCGTAGAATTCTTGTTTCTCTTCGTATAAACTGCTTGTTCGAGATTACACTTCTTAAAATCTAATGACTCTAAAGTTTGATCAAGCTCCACATTCTAAGCTCTCGGTGCTTGTCTTAAGCCATATAAAGCTTTAATAAGCTTATATACTTTTCCTGAATTTCCTTGTTGTACAAACCCTTCAGGTTTTGTAACATAGACTTCTTCCTTCAAATCTCCATGTAAAAATGCTGATTTTACATCTAAGTGATGTACTTGCCAACCATGATATGCTGCTAATGCTAATATTAACCGAACTGTCTCTATCCTAGCAACTGGTGCAAATACTTCATCGAAGTCTATTCCCTGTTCTTGTACATATCCTTTTGCTACTAATCGTGCCTTATATCTGATGATCTTTCCTTGTGCATCCGTTTTTGTTTTGAAAACCCATTTAAGTCCGATTGCCTTTTTTTCTGGCAATGTAGTTAGAATCCATGTGTTATTCTTGTTGATTGAATCCAATTCAATCTCCATGGCCTCAATCCATTTCTTGTCTGCTGATGCTTCCTGGTAGTTGATCGTTCGCAGAACTAGCTATGAAAGCTCGAACCACGAGTTCGTTGTCCCAACGAGGGTTGAATATGGATCTCGTCACTCAAGACCGTGAGCTATGTGTGATGAATAAGGTTTTAAAAGAAGGTTTGGTTTTGTCTATACTACAACGACAAATTAAAGTAAAGGAAAGCGTTAAAAGACATGAAATAAGAAAACAAGTAAAGTTGCATGAAATAAAAGCGACTAAAGAAAGCGGTAAATGAAAGCGATAAGTAAATGAAACGGTAAATGAATTTAAAAGACAATGTGTTTGCAAAGCGACGCGAATAAGTTTATCAAGCTTGAGGTAAAAGTTTGCAACGAGTTATTCTCCTTTCTCGAGATTAGTTGTTGATTAATCTTTTGAAAAGATATTAACTCAAAACGAGTGAATTAAGTGTTCAAAGATTTCGTCTTCAAATAATTAACTCACACGTCTAAGCAATCTTTCGATTACTTGTCACAAACGTTTAACACTCTCACTAAACCCACAAACTCGAGTGACTAAGCAAACACGATTTAAAACTACTCGAGACTCATATTAAAAACTTAAAGCGATAAAGAAAATAAAAGACTTGTAAATATTAAAACGTAAAATGCTTTTGGTTTTTAAATTTAATTAATAAAAGAAAAATAAAGGAAGGGAAGAATCTTTTTGTCTCCCTTAACCAAATGGTGATCTTTAAAAAATGATTTTAATGGCTTAAGCCATTTCGCGGAATCTCATTACTTGGAGGAAATTTTAAATTTTGCGGAGAATCGTGAAAATATGATAGAGTTCTTTAGATTAGATGCTAAGCATAGAGTAGTTGGATCTTCTTTAAAGCTCAATCGTAGGTACTCCATGTTTTTTGTTTCCCACAAAAATTGCTTCCACCATATATTCAAAATAATTAAAGATGGTTAGGTTTTAGCCGATGAGTAGTTCTTTTTTCTTCTTAAGAGAATCTTTGGCTTGGGGAATTGGGGTTACCATCATGGATACAACGTCAAATTGAGTTGTATGGTTATATCGTTGTATAAGCCTGGGTACGCATGGTTGGGTTTTTGGAGCTACCCAAAAAGCCCCGTTGTTATGTATGAGCTAAGGTGCTTTAAGACTTCGATTGAGATCGGACCTTTGGATCCTAGAATCCAAACCCCTAGCAGTTGGGGTAGGTTTTGGGGAATTGAAACCCGTGAAGGTTCCCGAGTCGAGAAGTTACTAAGGGCAAGAAAAGAAAGTGAAAAATAAAGTATCCAAGAAAATGAAAAAAGAAAAGAAAAGAAATGAAGAAAGAAAAGAAGAATAATAAGGATGGTATGTTGAAGATTTATGGGATCATGAGTTCCTAGTGTTAAGATAAAAGTGGGTTCGGTCCGCGCGTGGAGGTGCAATGTTACGATCCTAGATCGGACGCATGAAGTTTGCACGGTGGAAATGTTACCTCGCCAACTTATGTCTATTTTTGATGTATTCCAAAAAGTCTTTGGTATGTATCCATATCCTTGTGTGGGACCGACATTTCTTCCTTGCAACACTTCCTTAAGAGAAGATCCGATAACTACTTTTGCGTTTGAATTTGGGTATTTTTTATCGGACTAAAACTATGAAACGAGATGCTTATGAAAGAAATTCACTTCTCTCACAAAAATAAAATAATGGATACAAAAATAGGGAAAAAAATGGGAGCAAGAGGTAACGATAAACTTCCCATGAGTAGCGGTTGGGCATCTAAACTTGTAATTATTAAACAATGATCCCCCGTTTTTTTTACGCTTAGTTTTGGGCCTTGGTGAAAAAATCAGGGAACGATGAATTTTTATCCAATCGGTCACTTTTTTTCTATAATCGTGTTCCTTACTTCTATGACCCTTAATCGTTATTGAAAGATAAAATGAAAGTCAAAGCACACCGGTCATAAGCTAAAATAGTGGTAATATAAAGAAGCCAATGGAATAAATGGAACTCGGGGCGTTTTAGGGAATAAATTGAATTTCGTATCTCTCCTTGAACGTTTTGCTACTTTTCAAAAAGTTAAGTAAAGAGAGGGTGTGAAATTATTTTATCTTTTAAAGGCCGTGAACGTTGATTAATTGCGTGAGGCAACGCAATACCTTTAGTCTGGGGATTTTGATGTGTGTAAATAAATTTACACATTACTTTTTGACCTAGTTTTAAGTGGTGTTAAGAAAACCAAAAGGCCTAACGTGAAACGGCCCCAAAGATATCTTGTTTTTTTGTTGTTTGTGAATCGTGGCCAGGGACGGATATTGCATAAATAGCCACAAAGTCAACCAAAAAGCCCTAAAAGAGCCACGAGAATTTGGAAATAAGAGTCAAGAAGCCGAGTCAAAGATGAAATTTAACTCAAGGGAAAGCCCGTGACGACAAAGTTATTTCCTAAAGGCTTCCGAGAAAAACGGAAGAGATGGCTTAATCCGAATTTTCCAAGCAAATTATTACGATAAGCTTCCATAAATTCGAGCAAGATATCACTTTTTAAATCTTTGAAGAACCTTTTGGAGATACGAGTTCAACTTAAAATCCCTCAATACCGAGTGTTACAAATTTTTTATTAAGACGTTTTAATGTTGGTAAAAGTTTTAGTGTTCTTTTCATGGAAATTGTAAAGGTTAAGGGGCTTTAAGTTGGCAAACATGTAAAAACTTTAGAAGCTTTGGCCTAATAAATAGAAGCTTAAAGCTCTTGGTGAAAGGTTGGTTAGAAATAGGTAGTATTAGGGAGTAGGGGTAAGGTAGAGTAGTATAAGTTATTCATGTAATTTATGTGTAGAAATTTATTTTGAATGCAAGTTTTTATTTTGATGTCTTATTTCAAGCTTAATTTTGATGTCCTTAAAAATCTTTCCTGTAATCTTTACCTTTACAAGCTTTCTTTTAATCTTTTCTAAAAAGCTTTTATCATTTTTCTTTGGGTCCAAAAATTTGCAATGTTTTTAATTCCAAGTGATAAGAAAAAATATCAAATAAGCTAGGCTTCCAAAAGAGCCCCGTGTGCTTGTTTGCTTATTTTTGAGCCTTATTTTAGTGTCCCTTTTACATTTTAATTTACCAAAAGTTTTACCAGTCTTATTTAATTTATTTAATGAAAAAATTTATGTTCACGTTTCAAAAGTTTTAAAATTCCCAGAATGTTTTTTTTGTAGGGTTTAGTAGCGGAGTTTAGTTTTTTAAGGGTTTAAATAGCGAGGTTTGATTTTTTTATAAATACGATATCAATTTTGGTTCCTAGCCGAGTATGTTGCCCTTAAATTACATACGGAGTATAACAAAAAAAGATACTAGCGAGTTTTAGTGGAAAAAAGTCAACTATCACTAGCGAGTTTGCCAAGGTTCAACTATTTTCAAGTAGCCGAGTATTACATAGAATTCAGTACGAGTTTGATTTTGGAAAGTAAAGTATAGCGAGTATGGAAATTGGAACATTTAGATAGCGAGTTTGAATGGTCCCAAACAATATAGCGAGTTTTGGCTAAAATAATAGGGTAGCGAGTTTATTTTTTTTATTACATAGCGAGTTTTATTTTTTATTGTGTTAACTTTATTTTTGTCAAGTTTATTTTGAAGTTGTCCTTTGTTTTTTCTTTCTTCTTTTTTTCTTATTCTTTTTTCCAAGTCGAAGTTAGACTTTATTTACTCCATCGTTTTACGGTGGGAGTTTTTGTTTGGTTCATTCCCTAAACGAAACTCTGCGAAATTCTTTTAATCTTTTTAACTTAGCTTATTTTTTATTCTCACCTTGTTTTTAATTTTCTTTTTAAATGTTTACTTTAATACGATGAGCTTTAAAGAGATCCAACTACTCTATGCTTAGCATCTAACTTCTAAAGAAACTCTATCATTTCACGTTCTCCGCAAATTTAAAATCTCAAGTAATGAGATCCGCGAATGCTTAGCCATAATCATTTTTAAAGATCACATTGGTTAAGGGAGACAAGCTAGGGCTCAACACGCCCGGATCAAGTCAAAATTTTTATTCTCACTCTTACCTAGTAGGAAAGTCAAACGCGGTGTCAAAACTTTTATTATATTTTTTGTATTTTTATATTTTTCTCATTTTTTTCTTGAAGTTTTTCAAAATTTTTCAATTTTTGTGGATTTTTGAGGAAAAACGGGGTTGCGTAAGTAAACGGCAAAGGTGAAAGTGCTAGGTCAATCAAATCGAAGATTCACCCCCCCAGACTAAAGGTAAACATTGTCCTCAATGTTTTCAAGGTAAGGGTAATCCTAACAATAAATCTAAGGCCGTTTATTAAGTATGCCAAAGATACCATTAGTCGATAAGATTTGGATATAGGATTTCCAAGCAAGAAGCAAGACATGGGACTCGAGTGGAGATGAGACGATCCACGAGCACGAGAGTCATCATGAATTGGTGAAATCTGCACAAACACAAACAACCAAGCAAACACTAGATTGGAAGAGGTCGCCCTCCTCGCGTTACTTATTAGATAATAAAATAAAAAGGATAAGCATGGGGTGCCTCCCACGAAGCGCTTGTTTAGTAACGAGTCGTATAGCTTAGACTCGCCCCGAATTTACTTGTCCTTGGGGGAGCAAATGAAATAGCCGGCTTGAAAAGCGACGATGCCGGGATCAAAAACAACATCCTCACTCCCGGGGGAATGACGGATGGGTGAAACAACAGCATATGTGAAGAATGGAAGGAAGATATTTATCACAATTAAGATCAATTCTTCATTTTCAAAATCAACTTTTTCAATTTGTATGTTTTGAATATTATCATGAAAGCTCATTTGTGTATTTTTAAAAACCTTGGGAGGGAAGGATGGGATAATTTTGTCAATAAATACGTCTCCCCCCAGACTAAAATCTTCCTCAGGATCGAGATCAAAGTGAAACGATTCATATTCTGGAGGAGAGGAAAAAGCAAGAGAAGTGGTACTGCCACGACTCGTCTCCTCCATATCAAAGGAAAAAGCTTCATAGACTGGGATAGAAAGATCGGGATGAGAAGTGGGATTGCCACTTAATGCCTCGATCTTAGCAATGAGAAGATATACTTTCGAAAGTTTGTCACGTAGAGCTTCATCTTTAATTTCATTGTCGTCATCTTCATCATTCTCTTCTTCTAAGCTGACGAGCTCAGAACGTACTTCCTCAACATAATCGATGTCTCCACAAGAATCTTCAGAATTAGAAGCGGAGAGCATCTCATCATCATTCTTCCCAAAGCAAATATCATC
>LBNU01008080.1:4709-16500 GCA_014162995.1 Artemisia annua
AGTTCATGGGTTAGCCCGATCCATTGTGTTCCAAAAAAGGGAGGTATGACCGTTGTTACAAATGACGATAATGAGTTAATTCCCACACGTCTCGTCACAGGATGGAGAGTGTGTATTGATTATAGGAAACTCAACGAAGCTACTCGTAAAGATCATTTTCCGCTCCCCTTTATGGATCAAATGTTAGAGCGATTAGCGGGAAATGAATTCTATTTTTTTCTTGATGGCTTTTCCGGTTACTTCTAAATTCCTATAGACCCACAAGATCAGGAAAAAACCACTTTCACGTGCCCTTATGGAACCTTTGCTTATCGTCGTATGCCTTTCGGCTTATGCAATGCTCCAGGCACATTCCAAAGGTGCATGATGGCCATATTCCATGACATGATCGAGAAAACCATGGAAGTCTTCATGGACGATTTCTCGGTTTATGGAGATTCATTTTCCTCGTGCCTTTCCCATTTAGAAAAGATGCTTAAACGATGTGAAGACACTAATTTGGTCCTAAATTGGGAAAAGTGTCATTTCATGGTTAAGGAAGGCATTGTTCTAGGCCATAAAATTTCTAAATCCGGAATCGAGGTAGATCGTGCTAAAGTCGACGTCATCGCAAAGTTACCTCATCCTACTACCGTTAAAGGAATTCGTAGTTTCCTAGGTCATGCCGGTTTTTACCGACGATTCATCCAAGACTTTTCTAAGATAGCCCGGCCTCTGACCCATCTTCTAGAAAAAGACGCTCCGTTTATCTTCTCGAATGAATGCATCGAAGCCTTTAATACTCTCAAAAAGAAATTAACGGAAGCTTCTATATTAGTTGCCCCCGATTGGGACTTGCCTTTTGAGCTTATGTGCGATGCTAGCGATTATGCCATCGGGGCGGTCCTGGGGCAACGTAAGACCAAATATTTTCAGCCGATACACTATGCTAGCAAAACAATGACCGACGCTCAATCTCATTACACGACCACCGAAAAAGAGATGTTAGCCGTTGTTTATGCCTTCGAAAAATTCCGACCGTATCTTGTTCTATCTAAGACCATAGTGTACACCGACCACTCGGCTTTAAAATACCTTCTTGCAAAACAAGACGCTAAACCACGGTTACTCCGGTGGGATCTCCTCCTCCAAGAGTTTAATGTTGAGATTAAAGATAAGAAAGGAGCCGAGAACCTAGCCGCCGATCATCTTTCCCGTTTAGAAAATCCCCATCAAAGTGATCTCGAGAACAAGGAAATCACCGAGACATTCCCCCTCGAGACAGTTGGGATGTTATCTCACGATTCTAGTACCCCATGGTTCGCCGACTTCGCTAATTACCATGCGGGAAATTTCATTAGGAAAGGAATGTCGTCTCAACAAAAGAAGAAATTCTTTAAAGACGTTAAGCATTATTTCTGGGACGACCCCTACTTATTTAGAGTCTGTGCCGACCAAGTGATTCGACGATGCGTTCACGGCAAGGAAGCCGCCGACATTCTTATGGCATGCCACAATGGATCCACGGGGGGACATCATGGTGCCAACTACACCGCTAAGAAAGTATTTGACTCCGGTTTCTATTGGCCAACGATTTATCGTGACGCACATGACTTAGTGAAATCTTGTGATTCGTGCAAACGTCAAGGAAAAATATCTCAAAAAGACGAAATGCCTCAAAATGCTATACAAGTTTGTGAGATTTTCGACGTCTGGGGCATAGATTTTATGGGACCGTTCCCATCGTCTAGGGGAAATAAGTATATACTCGTGGCCGTCGATTACTTGTCAAAATGGGTTGAAGCAAAAGCGCTCCCCACCAATGATGCCCGAGTCGTTGTTAAGTTCTTAAAAAGTCTATTTGCCCGATTTGGAACTCCTCGTGCTATTATTAGTGATCGCGGTACCCACTTCTGTAACGATCAATTCGCAAAAGTCATGCTCAAATACGGAGTTACCCATCGTCTTTCTACCGCGTATCACCCACAAACTAGCGGTCAAGTTGAAGTGTCCAATCGAGGTCTTAAACGTATCTTAGAGAGAACCGTAGGTGAGCACCGATCCTCATGGGCCGACAAATTAGATGATGCATTATGGGCCTTCCGTACCGCTTACAAAACCCCCATCGGATGTACTCCTTATAGGTTGGTGTATGGAAAGGCTTGCCACTTGCCCATTGAGTTAGAACATAAAGCCTATTGGGCCTTAAAACATGCCAATTTTGATTTAAAGACCGCGAGAGATCACCGTAAAATCCAATTGAATGAACTTACCGAACTCCGTGATCAAGCCTATGAGAATTCTTTAATTTACAAAGAGAAAACTAAGAGGATCCATGATGCTAAAATCAAAGACCGAGTCTTTAACGTTGGTGATCAAGTTCTTCTCTTTAATTCTCGACTTAAGATTTTCTCGGGCAAGCTCAAAACCCGTTGGTCTGGCCATTCACCGTTGTTCAAGTTTTTCCTTATGGTACCGTAGAATTATCACAACCCGACGGACCTAATTTTAAGGTGAACGGTCATAGGCTTAAACATTATTTTGGAGGGGATATACCATCCATGGTTGTCCCGGATCTCCAAACTTTCCCTAAGGACAACTAAATTCAGGGATCGAGTCAAGCTACGTGACTCGGTAACCAAAAACAAAGCGCTTCGTGGGAGGCACCCCATGCTTATCCTTTTTATCTTTTTCCTTTTATTTTCTTTTACTAATAAATAACCATGAGGAGGGTTCCCTCTTCCATTTTCTCTTGTGTTTGTTTTGTGCCCAGATTGCCCGAAAATGAAGACTCTCGTGCTCGTCATGCTCCACTCGAGTCTCATTTTTCGATGCTTCTCATATCCTAATCGTTTCGACTAACGTTTATCTATATGGCATACCTAATAAACGGCCTTAGATTTACGTAGGTTACCCGTACCTTAGAAACATTGAGGACAATGTTTCACTTTAGTCTGGGGGGTGAATCTTTCGATTCGATTTTTACCTTGCATTTTTACCGTTACTCACGCAACCCCGATTTTCCGAAAAATTTGAAAAATTTTAAATGAAGAAAAACACAAAAAATGAGAAAAATTTTCAAAAATACAAAAATAGAATAAGTTTTGACACCATGATGATTTTCCTAATGGTAAAAGTAGGAATAAAAATTCTGACTTGACCGGGCGTGTGGAGCCCTAGCTTGTTTCCCCTAGCTAGGCTTTCGCGAATTAAAAATCCGCGAAGAACGAAAAATGATAGAGTTCGATTATAAGTAAGATGGTAAAACACACTTCATCGAGGGTACTTGTGACTTTTTACTCCCATAAGCTTGTTTCACCCCTTATAATAGTAATTTAGGTTTAATTAAAGGTGCGAGATTTTGGCGAAACTTAGTTTCGAAGTCCTTGCCAAAAGGGTCTTTGCTCATGAGGGTTGGGTACACATGGAGGTACTGCCAGCGTTACGGTGTAATAGACTATTCCATCTTGCCGGCTCGCAACCGATGTTGGGATTGTTATAAAAGCCGTAGGACTTGGGGTTTGGCAAAAATAAAAATACGTATGTTGTGCTTAATAGTAAAAATCCAATGCCAAAAAGGTTTTCTGCATCTTGCCGGTTCGCAGCCGATGTTGTAGACTTCCAATAAAAGGCGGAGGAAAAATAACCAAGGTCATAATAGACTATCACATCTTGCCGGTTCGCAGCCGATGTTGTGATTGTTATAAAGGGCCGAGGTAAATACGTTTTGTGCTTATAATGAAAAAAAAATGCCAAGCCTTGACTCCGGGGAGGTCCTAATAAAAGCTTCTGTCTCTGGACTCATAGTTGAGTTGTTTCGGTCGCCAATAAAAGGGACACTCCTCAAAATCGTGTTAAATCAGAGACCTTGATGTGGACCTCATTCTTGTGGGCAGTGGTTCTCGAGGGGAGGATTAGAAACTACTTAGTGTCTAAATTTCAAGCCTTTATCGGACTAATTAATATAAAAACGAGGAAATTCAATTTCCCACCAAAAATAAAATAATTAGAGGAAAATAGGAATATGGGAGTAAGGAGTCTTCACAAGTAACTTCCATAGATAATTTTAGCATCGATGCTTATGAAAGAACAATGACTTCGTTTTACGCTTATTCTGGGGGGGGACTTGTGAAAAATCAAGGACGACGAATTTTAACCGTTAGGTCGCTTCTCTATGAGTCGTGTTTCTACTCGATGACCCTCATAGTTATCCTTAGGATAATGAAAGTCATCATGCCGTCACCCGAATAAGGTTAGGTTGTAAATATATAGATAATAAATAAAAAGATTAAGTAGGATAACCGAGGCATTTTTTTTGGGATTTAAAATTTAGTAGTCTCTTTCGAACATTTTGCTACTTTCAAAGTTAGTAAAAAGAGATGAGGAATTTTAGGTTTTAAAAATGTGAGCTCATAACATTGCGTGAGGACACGGCAATATCTTAGTCTGGGGGATTTTGGTATGTGTGAAAACACATACCCTTTCTTAACCAAATTAAGACCAAAAAGACCAAAAACCCGACCATAAATACCAAATATCTATGTTTTTGCGTTTTATACATGTAGGTAAGAAAATATGAGAAAAGGACAAAAACCAAGCCATAAATTACCAAAAACGAGCACGAGATATGAAAATAGCCAAAGGCCTGAGCCGGGAATGCCAAAAAGTCAAAAGAAGCTCAAAAGTTCCATTTAGATCCCTCAAGATTAAAAAATTGACAAGAAAGACCCTGGAGAGAAAATTGAAGAAATTACAAGAATGGTCCCTGGAGTTTTAAGACTTGTCAAAAATTAGCCCCTGAAAGAATACATTTGAAGAATTTACAAGTCAGACCCTCCAAGAATTCAAGAATTGTCAAAATGGCCCTTGGATAGCAATTATAAACTTTGGCAGTTGTGGTCCCTAAACTTTCAGAAAATACACAATTGGTCCTTGTTATTTCATAAACTATAAACCTATAAAATCCTTAATATTTAATAAACCCATAATCCCAAACCCACTAATAATCATACCCACTCTGGCCCAACACCACATAGGCCCAAATCCCTTAAAACATATAACCCCCATTTCACCCGGCCCAGAAATCAAATTATAATAAAAATAACCCAAAACCATTCGCGCTTTTTACCTTTCACCCCTGTTCACCCTTCTTCCCCATTTCACCACACCAAAAATTCACCTCGACCTATCCTCGTACCTTCCTGACACTTCTGCCAACGTGTCAGAACCTATCACTCCAGTACCACGTGGCAAGAAGAAGAGCAAGGATAAGAAAGAAGCTGCTAGAAGGGATCCAAGGATAAAGATAAAACGAATTCCTGAAGTTTCTAGGTGGGATTTGATCTTGAGGATGAGATAAACGTTCGTGAAGCTTCTGGCACCCACCGCCTTATGCACCTATAAAAGGAGTCCTCCTCCTCAGTTTCATTCGTGTAGAGTTTTAGGTGTTAAGTCAGGGTTTAAATTCAAGCTTTCTGTATTGTTTTCTGATATAGTGTAATCTTATTAAAGCTTTAATAAAATACTCTTGTTCCTTAAATTTCTATTTAATCAGTTTTAGTTCCTTTACTTTTCCAGTTAATTTCCTTTAAAAAGCATTTTTATTTCTTGTTTAAATAAGCTTACTTAGGTTACTAATAAGCTTGATTTAGTACAGTCATATATATATATATATATATATATATATATATATATATATATATATAAAATCATTTTATATATAGTTGGCCAGGTGTATAAGCTCTCACCACAGCTCCTAGCCCACCCTGATAAGCTCATTATGCTTTTCAGTAGCTTAAGTGAGTCTATCTCATCATTCAGTAGCATAATTCCTCCTATTAGCAGGTTCCAAGTAAGTTTTTCTCTTCTCTTCACTGCATTCTTAGTTAATCTGTTAATCATTAGTGCTATCCTGTTAATCCTAGTTTAGTTTAGTTGTAATTTCTGCCTAAAGTGTGTTTTTACAAGTTCTAATCTAATCCTAAGTCCTCACTGCCTAGTTAGCCTAAACTGCAAATCTGAGTCCTTGTAGATTTTAGTTGAATTTTCCTATTCAAATAGTGTTTAATATAGCCACGCAAACTGTTTCAATCATAAAATTACTAGGTTAGAAGTTTAAAAATCAAAAGATAGTGTATACTGCCATTTGCAGGGGTGTTTGGCATTAGGGTGTTTTGAGTGTTCTTGTGGTTAATTTGCTGATCTCCCTGCACTAGTAAGTCAAAGTAGGTTCCACTAGGTTAGATTAGTCATAAAATACTTAGCTCATTAGGCAAAAAGTCAAGATTAGGTTTAAATCTCCATACTGTTAGCATAAGTGTGTTACATGAATCTGTGATCTTTTATACTGTTAGATATTAGGTTACTTTAGGATTATCCATTTATAAATTAGCTTAAAACAACAAGTAGGAACATATTAGTGCATTAGAAATTCACATAAGTCAAACTCAAGTTGCAATCTAAAAGTCAAACATTCCTTATAACTATTCACACAGGTATGCTATAGAGGTAATTTAGGACATCATTTAGGATTCAAACTGTTTAATTATTGCATCTAAGGTTATTTTACATAGTAGACTTAACATAAACTCAGAATCACACATTTCCATTAGCTTTTATTAGGTGAGATTTGATTTGCAAAATTGTCCCTTAACTGGTTCTTCAACAGATAGGCAGCTTAGGACACTTATTCTAGGCCTATTTTAGGATAGCAAATAAGCTTTAGAATTAGGGCTTTTTGATTTTTAGTTTAGTCTGGTAGGTAGTCTATCTTTTGCCCCCCTTAGGTTCTGCTTTTTAGCTTATTATAGTGCTTAAATATAAGCCCAAAGTAGTGTCCTCCAACCCTAGAATCTGTCCTATAGTGCAAACTACTTCTGTGATTTCCTTTGAACTTATTTGAGCTTTTTCAGTTCAATAGTGCTTATTGTTGTGTATTTAAGCTGTCCTAAAGGTTTGATGCTCAAAAGTGCTTATTAGCTTATAAAAAGTGCTTATTACAACTGCTTATTGTGTCCAAAGTGCTTATTAGGGTTTGCTTTTTATAAAATTTTATTTTTCCTAGACTTAAAGTAATATTTTAGATTTTCAAAAAAAAAAATTTCATAATTATCTAAGGTCATTTAGTAATTATTTTAATTAAAACTAGTTTTTAAGTATTTTTAAATCCTTTTTAATTAATAATAAAAAAATCAAAAAAAATATTTTTCTGTTTTATTTTTATTATTGATGAGACGAAAAATGTTACGTTTTAGGGTCAGGTTTGATCCTAATTCCGTATGTTTTTGTTTGGATTTCACCCAAAGCGTTTTCTTTTCTCATTTTAGGTACTTTTGAAGGGACAAAAATCGCCAAAAGAACATTTTGGGCGTATTTCGGAGTGAAAAAGTGCGAAAAACAAACAAAAACTCAAAAAGACCTTAAAGATCACAGAAGTTGAGCGTTCACACTCTACTAAGTGACGCCGTCAGGAACAGGCGAGTCCAGAAGTGGAAAAAATACTCGTGACGGGCCCAGAGAGTTTTGTAGTGCAATTGTCACGCCGTCAACAAGGCCGCAGATCGTGGACCAGCAAATTATGACGCCGGTCAACCCAAGGCCGTCACAAAACCCAAATCGGCCGAGCTGACGACCGTCACCTACTTTGGGCTGACGCCGTCGGCCCGGTTTTCTTATATATATATAGAACGTTTTTTATTTATTTTGACGAACTTATTAGAGGAATTTTGGCAGTGCGAGAACTTTAGGGTTAAAACCTAGTACATGTATTACAGACCGGTAGGAGGGTATCCTAACCCTCTAACTTGCATTTTTACCAAATTAAAGTCTTTATCAATACAATATGTCTATGTGTTGTGTGATATTGCTTGATCTTGTCTTTCTTTTAACATGCTAGGCTAATTTACTTTGTGTTGCTTAAGATTAATGAAACCTAACTATTGATTATCTTGTGATGTGTATGTTGTGATTGTATTGGGTAATGTTTTCATCTACGTTACGACTAGAGAAACTGGCTAATCTCCTATACTAACAAGATTGAACGTCTTTAGAAACGTGAAATCGTATGTGCGTTATCGATTTTAAGGTAGTATTTCATGCATGTAGGTGTATCGGTGAGCCTCATGATAGGATGGTTTGGACGTATCGTCATAGAGTGAGGTAGGAACTTATAGAGTTACGGGAATTGAACGCACTACGACTTGTTTAGGAATTACACCGGTCATCCATGCAAACTCAACATCTAATAAATGAAAAGATAGCCTTAGGGCAGTAATAAATCTAATAAACCACCTATTCTCCACCACTGATTTCTCAAAAACCAAAAAAATACAAAAATATAAGTAGTATAAACAGTAGATACTTGGGTTAGTTGACTAGGCAATAATTACCGCCCTCTCCTCCAAAACCAGAGATTTTACTGCTTTCATAAAACATAAAATACAAAAAGGAATCTTCCTCACACCCTTAGACCTTAGATTAGAGTAGCCTTTAGCCCTAACGAACCACTATTCCCTGCGACGAGAACATTCAATCCCCCGGTACTTGCCACACATATACTACATCGGTCAGTACAACGCCTCGGTGGGATTGCAAGCTTCTCTAGATCCCTCGAGAGTAAAACGTAGTGCGTGTATGCAATCCACGCGCATCAAGTTTTTGCGCCGCTGCCGGGGAATATTATTGTTTAGGTTTAATTTTTCATTCTTAGATAGGTTCTACTCACTAGACTCCATTTCTAGGTGAGAATTTTGTTTTATTTTTTAGGATCCTTAGTCTATCTCACTTCTTCGTGTTTGGTTCTGTAACCATTACCATCCGCTCATCACTGGAAGGTGGTAAATATCTTGATCCAACAACAAATTCAATAAACCCACCTCCTACGAGCCCCACCTTAGGAGAGTACTCCGGACCTAGCCACCAAGGCTATCGAAATCACCATTGAGCTCAACCATAGGAGCCAATGTGACACCTTGAGATCCGACACCATCGTTTGTGCAAAGCGGATGCGCATTCCATGGGCTTCGTTCCAAAACCCAAATCAACACTTAAGGATTTCCTCAAATCGTAGATATCCATAGACCTTAGTGTATGACACCGAGATGACCACCCGACCTANTTGTGTCGGACCATGACAAGCAGATATGTGCTATGGGAGATTCACGAAGGATCTTGTGACATGCACGCTGGAACAAGATCCGTAGTGGCAAGGGCTTTAAGAACTGGGTACTATTGGCCAACAATGCATAGGGACGCAAGAAAACTAATGCTGGCGTGCCAAGATTGCCAAGTACACAAGCCTGTCCCGCGACACCTGCAACAAAACCTAACGCCAATTACTTCCCCATGGTCGTTCTACAAATGGGGAATTGACATAGCCGGACCCTTTCTAGAGGGACCAGGCAAAGTCAAATTCTTAATCGTAGCAATTGACTACTTCACTAAGTGGATAGAAGCAAAGCCTGTTGCAACCATAACAGGTCAACAGGTAAAGAAATTTTTATGGGAAAGCATATTGTGAAGATTCGGACTCCCATGAGTAATCATATCTGACAACGGAAAACAATTCTGCGACAACCCATTCAAAGACTGGTGTGAAAAATTACACATCCAGCAACGTTTTGCTTCAGTAAAACATCCACAAACAAACAGCCAGGTAGAAAGAGCCAATCGAAGCTTAGGGGAAGGAATTAAGGCACGTTTAGGTGAAAAGAATAAAAACTGGATAGAGGAGCTGTCACACGTCTTATGGGCACACCGTACAATGATCAAATCCAGCAATGGGGACACCCCGTTCGCATTTACATATGGAACGGAGGCCGTCATCCCAGCTGAGATAGGAGTGCCTACATAAAGAATGACATAAGTGGACACAACACAAAATGATGAAGACCTAGAAATCAACTTGGACATAGAAGAAAGAAGAGAACAGGCAGCCATCCGCGAAGAAAAAGCAAAGAAAAGATGGAGAAATACTATAACTCCAGAGTCCGCAACAACAGCTTCAAGCCAGGGGACCTGATATATCGGAACAATTATACAAGTCATGCAAAAGATACTGGAAAACTGGGACCCAAATGGGAAGGACCGTGTTTATGCAAATAATGTCTAAAAAACGTTATTCTCATCCCTCGATAACTCTATGTTTTGATGATAACAAAATGTGAAAACATTTTACGTCGAAATTAATGTAAACAAGTTTTTAGTCGAATTATCCGATTTCTACGTTAATCTCTCTAGGTATGAATAAAAAAATTTACAACTTGACAAATGATCAAAGAAGTGAATTTGTGTTTTGAACTTCACATTTTTAATGTGACAAAATTTTCTTTTCAAAAATTCACCTTACAAATTATTTTTGAATTATAAAGAAATGTTTTATTTGGGAAAATCATTTCAAAAATCCCAACAGCTATTTTTCCCCCCAAATAAGCTCCAAACTTCCCCAAATAAACTTTCACCACTAAAAACAAAAATGGGAGCGTTTTTGTCTGGCACGGTACCACTAAATTTAGTGGTGGTACCGTGTGACAATTAGTGGTGTCGTGTCCTTAAAACGGGCAAATTTTCATTTCCTATAAATACCACTTCATTTCACAGATTTTGATCATCCTTTTAAACACTAAATTTTCTGTGATCAAATCCTCTATCACCTAAACTCTCCTTTGATCATCAGTTAGTTTTCTTTTGTTTAAAGAGTGATCCTATTAATCCAACCAAAGATCACCTACATACCTCTACTTGTCAAGAGAAGAACAAAAAGTATCAAGAAGATACAAAGTGTTAGTGTCTTTGTGTAGTGCACTTGCATTACTTGTAGTTTACTTGATTGTATCTTGACACACATCAAGTGTCTTATTACTTCCTAGTTGTCTTGTGTTGATCATTGTGATCTTGTTGAGATCTTGGGGATCTCTAGTGTCTTGAGTGATATTGTGTGGATCAAGTGGATCAAGCGTAGATTGTGAGGATCGTGTAGATTGTGTTGATTGTGTAAGGATCGTGTAGATCGTGAGAGAAGTAAGGATCGTGTGGATCGTGGTAGATTGGTACTAGCTAAGATTAGTATTCGACATCTAGCTTAGTGTCGAAAAATAACGTAAGCGACGTTGTACGGTTTTCTCCGCCTGAAGGGAGCTTTGTTGATATAGTGCTTAGAACTCTCGAGTTGGGTACTCGGGGAGTGGAGTAGGGCGAAGAAGAGCTTCGTGACTTAACCACTATAATTCTCGTTGTCTTGCTTTGATCCTTCCATTTCTTATCTTTACATATTATTTGCTTACTTGTGATAGTATAGTGTAGTGTTCTGATGAGGCGAAAAGTGTTACGCTTTTAGGGGGTCATTTAAGCCCTAATCCGTAATTATTTGATCAAATATTGCCTTAAATCTTTCTTTTGTCATTTTAGGTACTTTGGAGAGGAAATTTGGAAAAGGAAGCATTTTGGACGTTTTTGGAGCATAAAAGTGAAGAAAACGACAAAGTCTCAAAACCAAGCTGAAAACAGTACCTGACGGCGTCACTCTCTACGAAGTGACGGCGTCACGCTTTGACAAAGAGGTGGATGATTTTTACACTAGACGCCCCAGAAATATTTTGGAATAATTACACGTGACGGCGTCACGTGTAAATGGGAGTAGGCCGTCACGTTATAGCTTAAAGGGAGACGGCCCAGAGACATTTAAAGGGGGACGGCGTCAAGAATAGATCTAAGTAATCCGTGAGAGATTTGGCGGCGAGGTGACGGCGTCACACTCTAAAACGTGACGCCGTCAGATTGTAAAATCTATATATATTTTTCTAATTTTCATTCATTA
>LBNU01008080.1:17331-44635 GCA_014162995.1 Artemisia annua
AAGTAGATAGTGAAGATAAGGATGAAATTAAGGAAGTTGAAGAGAGTAGGAAAAGGGAAGTAGAGGAAATAGATGATGGGGATGACTACTTCAATAGGTTGCCCACTAAGGAAGAACGTGCATACCATAAGGATTTATTTGATGACCCCGAGACGCCATACTTCCTAGGTAATCCAATCACTAAGACGGGTGATCCATCTAACATCAACATACCATGCAACATAGGTCACTTACATGTTTGGAAAGCTTACATAGATCTTAAATCCCCCACAAACATCATGACTAGAGCCTACTACAATCTGATAATGAAAAAGCAGCTTGGATTTAGGATATTTCCTAGCAAGGGATGGATAAGCAATTTTGTAGGTAGAGTTAAGGGATTACATGTTTATGTAGGGAATTTCACCTACGTCACCGACTTCGTGATTGTTGAGGATATTCATCCGGTAGTAGATGCATGCTTAACTCAAGTAGTTTTCGGTAAGCCGTTTGTTGAGGCCTCTAAAATGAATTATGACCCATCTATAGGGATAGTTAGGTTCAAGAACGAGACCGATGATATAGCTTACCAAATGCCATATAAGATAGAGCAATTCCGGTTTTTATCAAACATCGAGAAGGAGCATAAGCAAGCGGTCTACTATAGGAATGATAAGGATAGAGGTAGAGGAGTAGACTATGTTATGGGTAAAATATTTGGTTTCTAGAAGGAATGCTTGCAACTAGGTCCGGAATATAAGACTAAACCCGAGGATGACCTAGAAACCGTGACCAACGATGGAATCACGTAATAGAGTGACTTTGAATCTAGCTACAAGACTCGTTAATAAAGAAAAGCGCTTCTTGGAAGGCAACCCAAGCTTTATTTGTTTTGTTTGTTTGTTTATTTGATTTTATTTGTTTCCGTATGTATGTTTTATTTTTATCTCTAATAATTCATGTTTCAAATTGAATTGTGAAAATGCTTTATTTTGTTTTTAACTTCGTCTTAACTACATATAAACGTATTTTGCAAAAGATAAGTGTAAGGGAAATCTAAATTTGTTTATAAGAACGAATTGGACATGAATTGTAGCGATATAAAATAAACATACATAATAGTATTTGTTTGAGTCAAATGCTTGTATCGAGTCATAATGAAATTTTGCAGGATTCCAGGAATTAAGGTAATTGTTTTTCCAGAAATTTTCCGGAAACTAAACATAAGAATTCTGTCAGATCAATTCTGACAGCTTCAGCCTTTAAAAGCTGACGGTGTCAGGTACTGATTCCAGAAAAAGTTTTTAAAATTTAGTTTTTCTGTCGGATTATAAAAATTACTGCATCTTTAATTCTAGGAATCTGCAAAATTTTCATTCCACAAGCATTATATCCTTATATAGATTTTGCCGCCGATTTTACGCAAGGTTTGCCTAGATTGTTTTCTCAGGTTTAACAAGTTATATTGGACAAGAAGATGAATATGGAATCAAGTACATGACATCAAGCTTTTGGCGTCGCTTTGATCTTGGAGCTTTTACATCATCTTGGAAGAAGATCTAACCATGTTACCACACGATCCACATCAAACGAATCAGGGGAGTATTTGTTTCATTCTTTCATTTTCTCTACTTTTACATCTTTTATGTGAACATTGGGGACAATGTTCGGTTTAAGTGTAAGGGGGTAAATGAAGACACCTTAGAAAATGCTATTACGCTTGATTTTTATTTTGCTTAATGGTAGATGTGTAATAAAACTGAGAGAAATATTTGTTAGGGCAATTTTAGCGCCAAATTTAAAATTGTTTACAACATATAGGAGTGAAACTTTAGGCATAATAAGCGTCTCATGGATAGGAGTTGTATTACTAGCACAAAAACCGTACCACTCAAAAATTTCCACCCCAAATATGTGAGGTTCACCCCTAGAATTGGTAGGAAAAGAATTCATTTTTGGTGCTTGTGTGTGTACCGGTAGTTTATAGATTCTAGAACTTGCGTTAGTGACCATCCCAAATCCACAAGTGAGACTACATTCGTGTAGTTAGATTTACTACATGATAAGAGGCATTAGGATAACCCATGTTTTACACCCGTATTATAATTACATTGACTTCATTGGTCAAGTAATTCTCCCACACCTTAGCGTTGTACTCATTTTTAGTACACGATACCCCTAGTACACCCCTCAGAGCCTATCTTTTCGTTTCTAACTTTAAGCATTTTACTTAAAGGAAGAATTTGTTTACAATCCACCCCAAATGTACACCCAAATCGCCTTAGCCTACCTTGTATGCACTCATCTTTAGTGCATTATTGTGACAACATTTGTTTAAACCCTTAGTTAATTGTCTTATTGATTACATGGTTGCTAAGTCGAGTCATATCCTTGTACATATTGTTTTGGGACTCATTGGTAAAGTACTAATGTAATGGAGTAATGGGGAAGACGTCAATTATTACCCCCACATGTGCGTTAATATTTTAAAGTACTCCAAGTTTTTCAATTATCTTAATTCGAGTCATTAGAATAGTTTATTGTAAAGTATGTAAAAGTTCTAGTGTAAGGGGATAACCGAGGCCCCTATGATGTATTATTTTGGATGTTAGTGCAAGAGTGTATGAAAAAAAATCGAAAAAACAAGAAAAACGAAAAAAAAATTGGAAAAAGAAAAGTAGAAAAAACATACGGACTACCATCCCGTTTCATTTTATCTTTATTTATGTTTTCGTTATTTTCTTTTTAGCTTAAGTCGAGTCGAGTCTTGGCTTAGCAACGTGTTGGGATATGAAGTCTGAAGTACTGCTTGTGTCAAAGTACTGCTTATGCTGGAAAGTCACAGTACTGCTTATCAAAGTACTGCTTATGTCAAAGTACTGCTCGTGCATGAAGAAAGTTAAAGTACTTCTATGATAAAGGACTGTTATGCAATATCGTGAAAGGATTGTAATGCAAAGTTATTAGAATATTATAGAATTAGTTTACTTATCGTACAAGAATTGTAAACTGACTAGGGTTTTCCTTATGCCTATAAAAGGACCCCTAGGTTGGCATTAGAGATATACATGCAAGTACGATATTAAAGTTATTTAGCGATTAAGGTTGTTAGTGAATCTGTATATTGAGCAGGTTCAAATTTTGGTTTTAATATAATCGTTAAAAGTTTGGTTATTCTTCTTAGCTTTGTTAAAGTAGATTCCGCATACTTAACAGAGTTATATCAGTGTTTCATTGTTAGTAGTTTTGGAGTTATTCAACATTACTAAACTCTTACAAGTTACATAGTTAGTTTGGTCAGAGTATATCGATCCAACAAGTGGTATCAGAGATTGTGTGGAAACTATGATTAAGAAGAAACCCTTAAAACCGATTTAACTACAAACCCTAAAGATGTCGACTGAAGCTGCACCAATCCCATCCATCACCTCACATAGAATTCCTATCATCAAGAAAGGAGAATATGATCTCTGGAGCATGAAGATGAGGCAGTACATTGCTATTACAGACCATGCTTTATGGGATGTGATTGTCAATGGTTATATTGTTCTTGAAGAACCTGTAGAAATTCCTAGACAACCCAAACCACCTCAACCTGCCCTGCCAGCAGCTACAAAAAGAAACCAAGATAAGGCTCTCAACATACTGCTGTCTGCTATTCTTGATGGTCACCTACTAAAGTTTCATGATGCTAAGGATGCAAAACAATTATGGGCTGCTATCAAGACAAGATTTGGAGGTAATGATGCTTCAAAAAGGATGCATAGAAATCTATTGAAGCAACAGTTTGAAACATTCACTGTTGGTGAAAGAGAAGGTCTTGATGCTGCCTATGACAGATTCCAAAATCTTCTTAGTATGCTAGAGTTATACGGTGCAGAAGTATCTGTTGAAGATGCAAACTTGAAGTTCCTAAGAAGTTTGCCATCTGTATGGCATGTGGTTGCTACTATGATCAGAGGACAACCTGGTTTGGATTCTATGGACTTTGATGATCTCTACAACAACTTAAAGGTGTATGAGCATGAGATGAATGGTCAAATAAATTCAAAAGCTCACAATATTGCTTTTGTGTCTTCTGAAAACAGAGGCAGTACTTCCACTAAAAGTACTGCTCATCCTGTTCAAAGTACTGTTGGTGATAAACAGCACATTTGCACAACCATGACTACTACCACCTCATCACCATCAAACATCATCAACTCTGATGATGTTGTATGTTCCTTCTTTGCTCAACAAGCCACTTTACCTGTTACTTATGAAGAAGATTTGTTGCAAATTGAAGAGGATGATCTGGAAGAAATTGACATAAGATGGCAAGTTGCCATGATCACTGCAAGAATCAAGAAGTTCATGAAGAAAACAGGAAGAGGTATTGACTTCAAAACCAAACAGGGTATAGCATTTGATAAATCTAAGATTGAGTGCTTTAACTGTCAAAGGCCTGGACACTTTGCAAGGGAATGCAAGTTTGCTAAATATCAGGAAAATAGAATGATTGAAAAACCCAAGGTTGAAATCAGAGAAGTTCCTATTACTGAACCAAAACCAAAAGCTTTGGTGGCTCAAGAAAATCTATCAGAGGTTGACTGGAGTGCTGAATTTGATGATGAACCAGTAACCTATTCTATGGTTGCATTGGAAGAATTTGATTGGAGCACAACTTTTGATAAGGAACCAGGATTTGCTGCTTTGGAATCAAGAGATGGTCTTGGAAGCTTTGATTGGAGCATGGAAAGTGAAGAAGAACCTGTTCTGCTTGCTATGGTAGCTACTTCACCAAGTTCATCCACTATCTCTGAGGTATGTTCTAAATGTAATGATTGTTATCAAAAGTTGCTTAAAGATTATGTGACTGAAAGAGATAATTATAGAAGGGCTAGGTCTGAGGTAGCTGGTTATCAATTGACTTTAGAGTCAATTGAAGCCAAAATAATCACTCATGAAAATAATGAAATGGCTTGGGCAGAAAAATATGAACAACAAGACTATCAATTAAAATTGAGTGAATGGAAGTTAAGATGTAAGGTGTCTGAACTAGAAAAGATGACTAAACAAAGGGATGAGTTGTTAGAAAAAATTTCTAATTGGAAAGAATCTGGTCTTTCACATGTTAGTTTTGTTGAGAAACAAAGAAGAGCAAACATTAAAACTGGACTAGGTTATGGTGTTGAATATAGTAGTTCAGATGAAAGTCCTACTAGTGTAAAGGAACAATTTAATTCAGAGGTAATTTCAACTAGTAATGAAGAACTCACTAGCTCAGAAGAAAATATATCTAGTGATGAGGAACCAATTAGTCAAACACCTCCTGAATTTAAGAAAGACAAGGGATATAATTCAGTTGCTCCACCGACTGGTAGCTTTCAACCACCTAGGACAGATGTTTCTTGTTTTGGAGTAGACAATTTGGAGTTTAGGAAGAAGCTTAAAGGTCAATCAAATTCAAGTCCATCTGATTCTGAGAAACCTGGGAATGATAACAAAGGTTCAGGGAGTGATAAAGTGTTTTCAAAGCAAGCAGTACTTCCAAAAACTTTTCAAAGTACTGCTGAACAAAGACAAACTTTTCAAAATACTGCTAATTTTAGAAAATATTTTTCACCAAAAAGTCAAGTTAGTTTTGGTCATAGAACTAAAAGAAGAGGAATTGGGGATCAAAAATTATGTTTTGTTTGTTATAGTCCTGATCATTTGATTAAGAACTGTGACTTTCACTCAGAATATTTAAGTCAATTCCCAAAGACCACATCTACCAACCATAAGCCAAAGGAGCATAAACCAGTTTGGAATCATTCAAATAGGGTTAACCATAGTAATCTCTCAAAAGACCATAGGTACCCTCACCAGAAAATACCTTTTTCCAAATCATCGGTACCCTCAAGACATACTTTTCAAAGTACTGGTAAGACAAATGGTTCTCAAGCAGTGCCCTCTCAAAGTACTGCTAGGTTTTCACCCAATAGGACTTTTTCGAATGTAAGACCAAGGACATCTAATTAATATCAATCTAGAAGGCCTTACACCTCAAATAGAGTACCTAGATCAAAGAACTCAAAACACAGTGTTAAAACTAAATGGGTTAAGAAAGAAAGTACTGATGGGGGACAAACAGTACTTTCAGCAAATAAGGGTGAAAAAGAGAGTTTTGTTGAAAATCAAACACAGGTTTTGGAACAAAAGAAAACAATTGATCATGTTTTCAAAAACAGTGGAGATTATAACTCAAAGAATTTAAGTATGTCACTCCACAAGGGGAACACAAGTCAGTAATGGCTTGGGTTCCTAAAAGAAACTAACCCTTTTCATCTTTTATGCAGGGCAACCCAGAGGAGGAGCTTAAAGATCATATTATTATTGATAGTGGTTGCTCTAGCAGCATGACAGGAGACAAGGAGATCCTGTCAGACTTTAAGGAATACTTTGGAGGAAGAGTTGCTTTTGGGAATGATCCTGATGGAGGAAGAATTACTGGCAAAGGAACTATCAAGATAGGATGTATTGATTTTGAGAATGTTAGATATGTGAAGGAGCTTAAATTTCACCTCTTGTCAGTTTCTCAGATTTGTGACAAGAAGTACCCTGTGTTATTCACTGACACAGAATGTCTAATTCTCTCTCCTGAGTTCAAGTTTTTTGATGATCATTTGGTAACTCTGAGAATACCAAGAACCAATGATGTGTACAGTTTAGATTTGAAGAATATCAACTCTACTGGAAGAGCAACTTGTCTAGTAGCAAAAGAAACACTTGAAGAAGCACATCTATGGCATAGAAGATTAGGTCATGTGAATTTTAAGAATATCAACAAGCTGGTTAAAGGCATTTTAGTTAGAGGTTTACCTTCTAAAACATTAAAGTCTGATCACTCATGTTTGGCTTGCAAGAAAGGTAAACAATGTAAGGCTTCATGTAAAAAGTGTGGAAAACTAGAAGGGGGTTGAATAGTTTTACGTTGTCACTTGGCTATAGAAGTCGACAAGGAAACGAGGGAAGATGGGTTCATTTATTTCGTAGAGACAATCGAAGTTGATGCTTGTAAACAAGCGATCAATGAAGTCGGATTGAGAATAAGCACGATCTACTACACGTCCCTCATGAACGTTTCTATCCTCAATTTGACGATATAGACATCCAATGGAAGGAGATGTAGTAGGGAGTTGGGAAACTTTTGGAATGCAATTTTTGGTTTGGGAGATATCTTCGGTAGTCGCTTTTGGCATTTTCACCTAAACACAACAACAATACAACAAGACCACAATAAATATAAAGGAAAATAAAGATTTATGTATTGTTATGACTCATGTTGGAACGTAAACATATTTCGACTCTAAGGATCAAACCACAACACAAGGATTTATAGTGGTTCGGCTACAAGGTCACCTTCCTTGTTCCTACTCCACTCCCCGAGTCACCTACTCGAGAGTTTTCTTCACTATATATGTCAACAAACTCCCTTGTGGCGGAGAAACCTTACACAACTTTCGCTTACACCGGCTTAACGATCCAAAGCTAGATGTCGGGTTCTAATCCTAGCTAGAACCAATCTCACGACTCTTCACAACTTCTTCACTACTAGTACACACCGCACCTTCTTCACTACTTCACACCACTTCACTACTACACAACTTCTTCTTCTCTACACAACTTCTACTTCTCCTAAAACTACTTATTACAACCACAACACAACTACACAAATAATTTACACAATGTACACAACTAATCTACAATACTTCTTAAACTTTGTTGTTGAAGGAGTATTCTTCTTTTGCACTTTGGATGAGGATGGATGAGAAGGGATTGAATCACTTGAAACAAGGATTAATAATCTAATGATCAAAGGGTTTTAGAAGATGTTTAGAGAGATTTAGATCTGAAAATTTTTATGCAAAAAGGTGAGAAAAATACCAGGTTTGAGGTGGTATTTATAGGAGAAAATTTTTGACAGAATCTGACAGGGGAGCGTGGCCGGCCCCCTTAAAATTAAGGGGGCCGCCCAGCTGTAACGGCCAGATTTTCTGTCTTTTAATGGGGAAAGTTTATTTGGTGAAAACTAACTGATTTTGGTTAAAAATTTGAATTCATATATTTAGTATGATTTAAACATTTTCTTTTATTACCAAAAGGGTTTTTCAAAAATATATAATATGTTTATATTATTAAATAAACTTTATAATAATTAATTAAATACCCCTTTGATCATGAGATGTATTAGGAACTTGTTTATTCATACCTTAAGTGATTAAGTTGGATAAAATGATATAACCTAGCTTAATACTTGTTTACATAGTAATCTTACCTTTAATGATTTTACATTTTGTCATCGTCAAAACGTAGAGATATCGAAAAATATAAATAACGTTTTTATGCATTATTTATGTCAACAATCTCCCCCTTTTTGATGATTACAAAATCTAAACTCATTAAAACAAAAATTAGTATATATACAAGTATTTCGTGAGTTTATATCAATTCTCCCCCTTTTTGTTAGCATCAAAAGGTTATCCCGATAAAATTGGAGCTCCCCCTTGACGTATACTCCCCCTCGTTTTGAGGTCATAAGAAGAAATCGAGATATGTAATTCTTGCAAAAAATATTTAGTGGACAAGTAATATGTATGATACTCATAATAATAACATGTATGGTTTTTGTGGTATAGATCGAATTAAGAGATGAAAGAAAGAAAGAAGAAGATGAAAGGTTAGAAAGAGAAAGAGAGAGAGAATGGAACCTTAGAGAGAGAGTGAAACCAAAAAAAAAAGAAAATAGATTATGAGAAGGTCCAACCGTTTCCAAGGATGGAGAGGGCTATTTATATGTACAAGGTGGTGCTTGCCTCTACTAGGCTGTGGATCGGGCTGACAGTGGGTAAAGACCCGACCCGACTCCACAAATACTAACTAATACTAATCTACGTATTAACTACTATTATATATTCTACGAGCTAAACAATGCTTTAACATACGTGGGGTGACCGAATCTTCTATAAGAAAAAAACGTATTCCTAACAATCCCCCTAAGGGAGGTCACCCCTAGAAATTAAGTCTTGTGTTCTAGCATTGAGATCTTTGTCGATATCTTTGTAGCTCGTAGTTGTTGATTCTTCAATGTAAAGTACTTTGTGCTTTCAGCAGCGGACTCTAGATGACTTGCTTGATGAATAGGATGATCTTTGGCATTTCCTCGTGTTCATCATCCAAATAATTAGCTTCAAGTCATCTTTGAGTGGAAGTGTCTCTTTGTGATGTTGTGATTGTCTTTGAGTTGTCATGCTCACACTTTTCTGGATCATGATCTTCTGCATCAGAGTCGTGGAAGCATAGTTGAAGCCCATTCCTTGATCATGATTTCTTTGGATTTGATGTTGAAGTGTAAGCATGAGGTGATGAATCGGCATCTTTTCAGCAATCAGCATCAATTGTCAACCTCTTTGTCTTTGGTGTGAATACGCCCTTCCGACATGCCCATACATCTTTGTTGAGTGAATCTCCATGGTTGAATGGTTCTGACGGCTCCTTTTAGATGTTGGTATGAGCATGTGGAACTTAGAGTGATGGTGGTGAACATGATAAGTTTGGTATGTTGAGCTGCATAAAACTTGGTTAGTGATAAACATACCGGCACTTACAAGTTCGGACTTCGAGATCGTCAACAGCGTAGTGTGAAGACTTTCTCTAATCCTTACCAAGGCCGTTCCTAATCGGATGCCCCCGAAAGGGCTTTCACTGACATACCGAAGTACACCAACGATTAGGTGAGTCGCTGGAGATCACCCCACGACTGTAGACCTTTTGGAACACCACCGAACACACTAAGCGTAACCCACAAGAGATTACCGAAGTGACCTGCTGTCAGGGCTGTTTGATGTTGACCCTGGCAGGAGTTTCCACTCAATCACTGGGAAATACTTATGTATATTCCCTCATAAGTGTTCTTGGCAGATTGCTAAGATCTGCGTAGGACTCAAAATATTACATCTGGTGTCCTTAATGTTGAACAACCAGTGTAGAAGTATCAAGTGTTCCTATGAGATCTTTTGATGCATCTCTTGGCTCTAGACTCGATAAGTGCACATTGGTTATCCTATGCGGAGACTAGGGAGGGGTCTCCTGTTTCAATATCAACTAGCTCTAAGAGACAAGTCGATAGTTTACACCGGTTCCCCGTGAGAATGAAACAAGCTCTTTTAAGAGAACTTGAGTGGCTGGAAGGTTTAGTGCAGTGCGTCACTGGGTCCATGACGTCTTTTCTTCAATACCGATGTTACCTTAGTAACAATCAGTAGCATATGAATTGAACCCGGTTTCTGCCCTAAGGTTGAATAATTGGAGGGCTATTTCTTTTCACCCTTTCTCATTTCATTTCTTTTTAATTCTTCAACCCCTTCAGTGCTTACCGAGACTTCATTACTAGGACCTTGTTGGGTTTGTTCTAGTCCTAGCTCAATCTCAGTCGGCACTCTTCCCTTTCTCACTTTTCTCCTTTTTTTAATCATTCCTAAGGACTTCTAATCTTTCTATTGGATTGTCCCTGGGAAGATCCGTCCAGTTCTGGTGGATCATGGGAACATATACCTAACCTTACCATCCTTATAACTCCATGCATTAAATTAAAGTGGTCGGTCTTTTGGTATCTTTCCACAATCGCCATATAACAAAATCATTGAAAATTCTCTTAAAGTGTTTATGATAAAGAAACACATTTTTGTTAACACTTTGAGAGTTTTGTAACTTTTCAAATGCTCCCCCTTAACATGTGCTCATAGGTTTTAGATAGAAATTTGCACATGTCGGGGTGAGTCGCACTTTTGAATTGATCTACTCTTAATAGACATATACCCTAGGGACACGTTTACGTTGCTTAGTTAAAGGGATCCATTATCAGTTTTTAGGTGATAACTAGCCCTAATAACTAACTTGAAGTTGTTAACATTCCTTAAAAAGGAAGTTAGACCCGTCAAAGTATACATCTAAGAAGAGCTTCTCGAAATGGTACTTTCTACTTGGATAAATCCTTTTGAATTCTAACTTTTGTGTTTCGTCAATTCATGAGTCAAATTCTGAGTCATAATCAATTCACGGTTTCTACTTGTTATTGTAAGAACACGCGAAAGACTCTTAGCCACTTGCTCCCCCTCAATATGTGCACATTGATTGATTCAGTTTAAAAGTTTTAAACTTTTGCACATACGGGAAAGCGTTCATTTGAGATCAATAATTCACCATTTTATCCACTTGCTCCCCATCAATATGTGCTTTGATTAAAATTCAAAAACTTCAAAATTTAAGCGCATACGGGATAGTGTACCTTTGAGTTCCAAAAACATCACGTTTAAAATCACGTTTAAAATCAGATATCACATTTAAATCACATTCTCTCCCCGATCAAAAAATTTCAAATGTTTTGAGATTTTGTGATCCCAATTGATTTAAATGATTTTAGGGAAAAATGGGAGAAAATGTGGTAAAATTTTAATAATTACTGATTTTTTGAGACACTATTTCACTGCTACTGGTGCACAAAGCTTTTAAAGGTGCAGAAATTTTAAGCAAATACGCTCCCCCTCAATTAATGACCCGTTTTCAATTTAACGTGTTTGTGTCCATTAAGTTGAGCGGCAAGGTATTTGTGAAAATTTAAGTCCAATAGAGAGAGATTTTGGGATGAAAGAAGACTTCTCTTCTTTTTCTAGAAACGTTGCACTGAAGCGTACAACATTTCGAAGAAACATAGATATAAAGTAATCCATGCCCGGGTGAACATCACCCGGAGAGAGGAACAACCGTCTTTTTGGCGACGTGTTTTCCCCATAGATAAGAGCGGGTTGCTATCTGAAGTAATAGCAAGCCATAATTTTACGAACGGGTTACAGTTGGAAATAACTGCAAGCCATACAGGCATGTTTTGAAAACATTTTGAACTTCTGTTCGAACTTCATTTAAAGACCCGTGTCATTATTAAATGACATTTCTAGGACCGTAAATGTTATCGATGCCAGAAGACATGCCTTAAAAAAAACTATATTTTTGGTATTTTCTGGTTTTTCTGATTTTTATAGTTTTTATAGGTTTTATATTTTTGTATTTTTCTTTTCTGGGTTTTATATTATATTCAAGGATATTTGAAGCGAATCCATTACTCCTCATTCTCTTCCTGAAGACTTTTGAGTGATACTGGCATGAGACTCTCCAAACCAAGTTGCTGGAGAATAAATCGAAACCGTTCTCCAGGAAGTGCCTTAGTGAAGAAATCTGCCAGCTGAAACTCTGTCCTTGCAAAGTGAAGTTCCACTACACCACTGGAGAATCCATTTGCCAGTAGAACCATTGACAGTACATTGAACCATGCCCAAGGCTCCTGCTTTAGGCCATAAAGGGTCCTTTAGCAGACGGTAGACATGGTTAGGGCGATCACGATTCCTCAAAATCAATGCTTTTCTTTTGATGATAACCCTTAGCAGCAACCCTTGCCTTGTATTCAGAACGTCATCATGCTCATCAGATTTCACTTTAAGGATCCATCTAAGAGCTACAATCATTGCACAGTTTGGAGATGGTGCCAATTCCCATACTTAAAGTTGATAAACTTCATGTCTTTCTTCTTGTATCGCATTGAACCAACATTCGTCTGATATGACAATCTTAAAATCTTAAGGCTCGACTTTGGATAGTATGGAATTATAAAAGCGCCACAAGGCATGTGTGTTCAGATCACTTCGTGTGGACACCGGTTGAGAAGGATTCCCATTATAGTGAAGATCATGTGGTTGTGGGTAGGAAGCTGATGTGCTTGTGTTAAGATCTCCTGAGAAGAAGCCTTAGATGAAGATTCAGGAGTAAATGTGTTTTAGAACTGAGCAACACCAGGTGGAGCAGATGGATTTACTTCAAAAGAATCGTCGACTGCAGTGCCTTGATGTATGGAAGGAGATTGAAAGTATGATGATGTTGATGAATGACTTGCTGATGGAGCGTCTTGAGGTATTGAAACAGGACAAGATGAACCATTTTGGATCGTTTGGAACATGAGCTACGATGGCTGGTGGTACCGTTGTATCACCAATTGGCGGCTCAAAGTATTCATCAACCATTTTAATTAGCCAAGATCTCCAAATCCTTATCGGTAGATGGTACATAAGGTACATGCATGAGTGGGATACTGTACAATAACTGAACTGGTTGGTTCAAATGACAAAAGTTTAGACGCGGGTCCTGCACTGAAGTGTGCAGAAGCCATTATCATAGTCGGCTCATTGTGAAAGTTTGTAGCCAACATCACATAAACATTCACTACCAAAGCTTTTGAGGCTCTTGAGTAATCGTCTCAAGCCGTAGATGCCATGATAAGATCTTAAACGGGATTGTACAACTTTTGTGACTTAAACCGAGAGATCGATTCTCTCCCGGGATTTTACTAAAGTCAACAAAAGAAATTGAAAGATGTAATATGCGAGTTAGACTTAGAGTGAGATCTTGGATAAGTTACAATTAGCACTAAGTGTCAAGTCGTGACAAGTCAAGTTTCAATAGATCCGATTCCCTTCAGTGCTTACGGAGACTTCATTACTAGGACCTTGTTGGGTTTGTTCCAGTCCTAGCTCAATCTCAGTCGGCACTCTTCCCTTTCTCACTTTTCTCCTTTTTTCAATCATTCCTAAGGACTTCTAATCTTTATATTGGATTGTCCCTGGGAAGATCCCTCCAGTTCTGGTGGATCATGGGAACATATACCTAACCTTACCATCCTTATAACTCCATGCATTAAATTAAAGTGGTCGGTCTTTTGGTATCTTTCCACAATCGCCATATAACCAAATCATTGAAAATTCTCTTAAAGTGTTTATGATAAAGAAACACATTTTTGTTAACACTTTGAGAGTTTTGTAACTTTTCAAATGCTCCCCCTTAACATGTGCTCATAGGTTTTAGATAGAAATTTTCACATGTCGGGGTGAGTCGCACTTTTGAATTGATCTACTCTTAATGGACATATACCCTAGGGACACGTTTACGTTGCTTAGTTAAAGGGATCCATTATCAATTTTTAGGTGATAACTAGCCCTAATAACTAACTTGAAGTTGTTAACATTCCTTAAAAAGGAAGTTAGACCCGTCAAAGTATACATCTAAGAAGAGCTTCTCGAAACGGTACTTTCTACTTGGATAAATCCTTTCGAATTCTAACTTTTGTGTTTCGTCAATTCATGAGTCAAATTCTGAGTCATAATCAATTCACGGTTTCTATTTGTTATTGTAAGAACACGCGAAAGACTCTTAGCCACTTGCTCCCCCTCAATATGTGCACATTGATTGATTCAATTTAAAAGTTTTAAACTTTTGCACATACGGGAAAGCGTTCATTTGAGATCAATAATTCACCATTTTATCCACTTGCTCCCCCTCAATATGTGCTTTGATTAAAATTCAAAAACTTCAAAATTTTAGCACATATGGGATAGTGTACCTTTGAGTTCCAAAAACATCACGTTTAAAATCAGATATCACATTTAAATCACATTCTCTCCCCCGATCAAAAAATTTCAAATCTTTTGAGATTTTGTGATCCCAATTGATTTAAATGATTTTAGGGAAAAATGGGAGAAAATGTGGTAAAATTTTAATAATTACTGATTTTTTGAGACACTTTTTCACTGCCGCTGGTGCACAAAGCTTTTAAAGGTGCAGAAATTTTAAGCAAATACGCTCCCCCTCAATTAATGACCCGTTTTCAATTTAACGAGTTTGTGGCCATTAAGTTGAGCGGCAAGGTATTTGTGAAAATTTAAGTCCAATAGCCACCTTGTAAACCACAAAAACTCTCTTGAAGAATTGTAAAAGAGAGAGATTTTGGGATGAAAGAAGACTTCTCTTCTTTTTCTAGAAACGTTGCACTGAAGCGTACAACAATTCGAAGAAAGATGGATATAAAGTAATCCATGCCCGAGTGAACATCACCCGGAGAGAGGAACAACCGTCTTTTTGGCGACGTGTTTTCCCCATAGATAAGAGCGGGTTGCTATCTGAAGTAATAGCAATCCATAATTTTACGAACGGTTTACAGTCGGAAATAACTGCAAGCCATATAGGCATGTTTTGAAAACATTTTGAACTTATGTTCGAACTTCATTTAAAGACCCGTGTCATTATTAAATGACATTTCTAGGACCGTAAATGTTATCGATGCCAGAAGACATGCCTTAAAAAAAACTATATTTTTGGTATTTTCTGGTTTTTCTGATTTTTATAGTTTTTATAGGTTTTATATTTTTGTATTTTTCTTTTCTGGGTTTTATTATATTCAAGGATATTTGAAGCGAATCCATTACTCCTCATTCTCTTCCTGAAGACTTTTGAGTGATACTGGCATGAGACTCTCCAAACCAAGTTGCTGGAGAATAAATCGAAACCGTTCTCCAGGAAGTGCCTTAGTGAAGAAATCTGCCAGCTGAAACTCTGTCCTTGCAAAGTGAAGTTCCACTACACCACTGGAGAATCCATTTGCCAGGAGAACCATTGACAGTTAATTGGACCATGCCCAAGGCTCCTGCTTAAGGCCATAAAGGGTCCTTTAGCATACGGTAGACATGGTTAGGGCGATCACGATTCCTCAAAATCAATGCTTTTCTTTTGATGATAACCCTTAGCAGCAACCCTTGCCTTGTATTCATAACGTCATCATGCTCATCAGATTTCACTTTATGGATCCATCTAAGAGCTACAATCATTGCACAGTTTGGAGATGGTGCCAATTCCCATACTTAAAGTTGATAGACTTCATGTCTTTCTTCTTGTATCGCATTGAACCAACATTCGTCTGATATGACAATCTTAAAATCTTAAGGCTTGACTTTGGATAGTATGGAATTATAAAAGCGCCACAAGGCATGTGTGTTCAGATCACTTCGTGTGGACACTGGTTGAGAAGGATTCCCATTATAGTGAAGATCATGTGGTTGTGGGTAGGAAGCTAATGTGCTTGTGTTAAGATCTCCTGAAGAAGAAGCCTTAGATGAAGATTCAGGAGTAAATGTGTTTTAGAACTGAGCAACGCCAGGTGGAGCAAATGGATTTACTTCAAAAGAATCGTCGACTGCAGTGCCTTGATGTATGGAAGGAGATTGAAAGTATGATGATGTTGATGAATGACTTGCTGATGGAGGGTCTTGAGCTATTGAAACAGAACAAGATAAACCATTTTGGATCGTTTGGAACATGAGCTACGATGGCTGGTGGTACCGGTGTATCACCAATTGGCGGCTCAAAGTATTCATCAACCATTTTGATTAGCCAAGATCTCCAAATCCTTATCGGTAGATGGTACATAAGGTACATGCAGGAGTGGGATACTGTACAATAACTGAACTGGTTGGTTCAAATGACAAAAGTTTAGACGCGGGTCCTGCACTGAAGTGTGCAGAAGCCATTATCATAGTCGGCTCATTGTGGAAGTTTGTAGCCAACATCACATAAACATTCACTACCAAAGCTTTTGAGGCTCTTGAGTAATCGTCTCAAGCCGTAGATGCCATGATAAGATCTTAAACGGGATTTTACAAAACTTTTGTGACTTAAACCGAGAGATCGATTCTCTTCCGGGATTTTACTAAAGTCAACAAAAGAAACTGAAAGATGTAATATGCGAGTTAGACTTAGAGTGAGATCTTGGATAAGTCATAATTAGCACTAAGTGTCAAGTCGTGACAAGTCAAGTTTCAATAGATCCGATCGTAATAAGTCAAGTCGTAAAGATTAACTCACAACGTCAAATTACAATCAGACTAATCAAAACGACTTAAGTCACAACAATTTACCAAACACAGGTTGATAACAGATCACTAGAATCTCACAGCTGAGTCAATCGCAAGGCACCACCAAATTGTTGAATATTAGCCTCCTCAATGTGAAGCTTTGGTAGTTTCCCCCAAGTCGAAAATCATTTTCATGAGACCACTTCTCCAAGTAGTTGTAGTGATGCAAAAGGTCTCATTATAAGCAGTTCAAAAACCCGAAGAAAAATGATAACACCGAAGTAACAAGGAGAAATACGGATCATATGACCTTGTTGTGCGCCCCCGATGTATAAATTACTCTGCGGTTCTGAGCAGTCGTCAATTCAGGGGAATAATATATCAACATCTTCATTTCATCACACGCATTCTAGTTATCATACACAGTCCATAATACACAAATGTTCCCAACGTAAGTCGAAACGATAACACCAAAGTCACAAGTTGAAGCACTGATCATCTCTACGGATATAAACTCTGGAATAAGGTTTAAGCCCGATCACGTGAACCTGTTGAGTGACCCTGATGTACACCTATTTCTCCTTTGATGGTTGCGATTATATCGGAATCAGCATAACATTGTGTAGATGAAGTATTAACCAGAAGCACTTTACCATAAATCTTATCCGCACGGATGAAGATGTCAATAAGCAATATCATCTCACTCTCCAAATATTCTTCTCACGCTTCATCCCACTGAAAGCTGAAGTAATACATGCCACAAGTTGTCAAGAGACCATTTCCCCCAAGAAGCTGGAATAATACGCCAGAAAACGAGTTAAGACACTGATTGTCTCTGCGGTTGTGACATTTGTCTTCCCGGAATATCTTCAGTTAAGAAGTATAAAGCTCATCACGTGTACTCGTTGAGCTTTTAGATGTATATCTCCTTCCTCCTTGCTGGATTTGACACCTCAGAATCAGCATCCCATTACACTTGAAATCTTGAGAGAAGAACAATATTGGCTCGAAAGTATCCTGTGAGAAGCAACTGCTACAGAAACAACTCTCTCTGACTATCTTTACCAACCCTTAAGTAGGCCATTAAAGTGACCACTTGATGAAGTATACCCGATATCCCAAACTTGATACTGAAGTAGAATTCCTCATTCTTGTGACTTATGCTTGCACTAAAGTGTGACAAAGAGCGGTGTAGAGAGTTCATGCAACATCGAACCCCTAAGTACTCTATACTCTTCAACCAACCAACCATCGAGTATAAGACGTACATCACCTCTTGACTACCGACAACTACGAAAGAGTTGTGACACTCCTTAAAGTGATAGTTATTTTGAGATAATATAAATGAAGAATTACCCAAATAACTAGATATCCAAGTCTTCGTCATTGCAAAGGTTAAGAGCTCGAACAAGGATCATGAAGAATTTACATCAAACCAAACCTGATATCTTCAGACACTAAGTACACGCACCCGAGAAATTACACTTCACCCTCAAATAAATAATACCAAATAAACTCCGTGATCACTTAACATTACATGTCCAAATTCTTAGCCGACATTATCCTTTATGTTCTTGTGGTTGATTTACAGAGTGCACATTGGAAGGAACAACAATCCATGAAGATAGGGATTCTTCAGAATCTAGTTTTGGGCAAGGAATACTANCTGCTACAGAAACAACTCTCTCTGACTATCTTTACCAACCCTTAAGTAGGCCATTAAAGTGACCACTTGATGAAGTATACCCGATATCCCAAACTTGATACTGAAGTAGAATTCCTCATTCTTGTGACCTATGCTTGCACTAAAGTGTGACAAAGAGCGGTGTAGAGAGTTCATGCAACATCGAATCCCTAAGTACTCTATACTCTTCAACCAACCAACCATCGAGTATAAGACGTACATCATCTCTTGACTACCGACAACTACGAAAGAGTTGTGACACTCCTTAAAGTGATAGTTATTTTGAGATAATATAAATGAAGAATTACCTAAATAACTAGATATCCAAGTCTTCGTCATTGCAAAGGTTAAGAGCTCGAACAAGGATCATGAAGAATCGTCATCAAACCAAACCTGATATCTTCAGACACTAAGTACACGCACCCGAGAAATTACACTTCACCCTCAAATAAATAATACCAAATAAACTCCGTGATCACTTAACATTACATGTCCAAATTCTTAGCCGACATTATCCTTTATTTTCTTGTGGTTGATTTACAGAGTGCACATTGGAAGGAACAACAATCCATGAAGATAGGGATTCTTCAGAATCTAGTTTTGGGAAAGGAATACCAGAAGACGGATCATTATTCATGTGCAGCTTCAATAACATGATAGTCATCATCAACACCTTGAGGAATAACTGGAGATTAGGTTTCGTGAGTAGTCTGAGACATACTTCAAGATGGTTCATCTTGATCAATGGAGATTGACGAAGGTGAACCAGTTGAGTCGACAAGGAACCGGAACAAGAACTTCAGGAACTAGATGATCAACATTCGTAGAGGCTTGGAAGTATTCATCAAACATAAATCCCAGTCATCCTTAAATAGAGTATTAGGTGTTGGAGGATAGTTGAATGACCATTCTTCAAACATTAATCACCACGTAGTATAATCACCATGTAGTATATTCGAGCAAAGATAAGTAGATCCACTTGATGATTGTACTAACATGAAGTAAGAATGAACCATGTTGTTGAGAATGGTCAAAAATAAGAAGATTTCTCTTCTTCCGAAGACAAAGCGCACTGAATCGTACACCTTTCTTTTCTTTGATGAACGGGGCCTAAAGTGTTGTCAGCAGACGCCATAATGTTGACAATGAGGACCGAGGCTTGAACTGAATTGTCCAAACGTCATACATTGAAGAACGAGGCCTGAACTGATATATTCAGACGTCATGAGTTGAAGAACGAGGCCTGAACTGATGTGTTCAGATGTCATAAAGCACATGCATCAACATCGACCTTCCAAAACTCCTGAAGCTGGAGAAATGATTGCTTTAGGCCTCCAGACTTTGAGTTTTCTCATATAGTGAGTGATTGATGTACCTGCAACTGAGTAAGGACTACCTGCACTAACATTACAAACTTGATTGCATATATATGGGTTAGTGACAACAGTATCCAAACCCTTAGGGGTTTCACGGTCAGCCATGGCATTGCCATCGGTAAGCAGCTTTCCGGTAGGAATCCACTTGAGTCCAACATTCTTAAACATTCTAACAGTCGGCATCCACTTATGGCAAGGTCTAGGATTGTTAAGTTTCTTATGCATAGTGGAAGACTTATTGCTATTCCTAGTCTCAAAAGATATAGCAGTTGGTATCCACCTAGGAGCAGTTTTAGGTTTGTTTTGCTTCATATGCATTCTAGATGACTTACTATAACTCCTAGACTCAGCAGGTTGCACCTTAGCAATGTTCCTCAATAAACAAGGAGGCACCATACGAGGTTGTGAACCTAAGATTCCATCCTTATGAAGTAGTGCCCTTTTCTAGATCATTGTTCTTATCCAAGTCATTTATATTATAAGAATCTCGAATCTTAATGCTTGGTTTTGACTCTATTTTCGAACTAATCCTAGAGGAGCTGGGAGCAGGAGTAGCTACATGTTGAGGTTTAGTAGAACTAGAAGCAATAATCTTAGGCAAATAATGCGGAGTGACTAGTTTTGTCAAAACTTGTTCCGCATCAACTTGGGAGGCAAACCGTGTTTTTGAAAATTTTGGTCGTTCAGATCTAAACGCAATCGGTTGTCTAACAATTGATTGGTTTCTATTCGATTGTGAAACTAGTTTCCCCAAGATTGATGGTTTTGCAAACTTAGTGTTCACAGTATTCCCTGTTGCTTTTCTTAGCTCATTTTTTAATGCTGCAATTGTGAAACCCTTTTCCATGAGTTGAGCTTTGAATTCATCATTTTGGGCAAACAAAGAAGTTGTTTGTTCTAACGTCTTAGTTCTCGTTTCTTTGATAGTCTCGTTAAGATTTTTACAATTCATTTTCAAAGACTCATTTTCCACAAGTAACTTAGCCACATTTTGTTCCAATTCACTAACAGCACATTCATATTTAGCCTTAACTTCATTATACATATCACACATCTCAGAAATACATTTTTTCAGGTTGCTGATTGTCAAGTCCTTGGTTTCTAGCTGAGCTTTAAAATCATTAATCATAAAGTATTCACGAAAATCAGGAAGTTCCGGATCTTTACATGGTTGGTTAATTTGAAGACTTTCTTCCTTTTGTTGCATTGCGATTTCAAGAGAAATACAATGTTTTTCAAGCTGTAAAAATCTTTTTGAAAGTTCATTAAAAACTTCTTTATCAACCATATCATTTGATTTAAAAGCATCAGCCGTAAACACAGGACTTAACAAGTCATCACGTTCAGCATCCTGATCACTTTCTCCCCCTTTATGACTCATATTTGTTGAATTAGACATGGTATTGCTATCAGTCTTTTCCAACAAATTTGTGTCATAATTGAGTTTGATTTGATCAGCATGCTGTCGTTCGTTAGAGAGCACATTTTGTTGAACAGTTATAGGTACCTTAGCATATGACATTTGTTCATTAACTGGTCTAAGATCTGCATCCATGCCATGGGTGACTGGAGTCACTGAACTGCTTGTAGTGTCAAGCTTATCAGTCTCTGATCCTTTGCGCATCGTGACAACTGACCCAACATCCAAAGCTTTAGCCGAGTCATTAATACCATCACATGATTGCACCAAAGTTGCCTTCACTTTGTCGTCATTCAAATGTCTGAGCTGTGCTCTTTCCTCACTGAACGCCTTAACATCACCCATGAGTTGGATGAGTGTATCTCTGAACATGTCAACCTCAATTTCCGTGTGGTCAACAAAACACTTCAATGTCATCTGACTATCGTAGTCATAATCCATAGTGAATTTCAAATTGATGAACACTTGAAGTTGTTTGTTGAGTACATAAAGGGCAGCCATGGATCCAATTTTTGAATATTCTCCTTGCTCAAGTTGTTGTTGTAGTTGATCTAAGTTAAGAATCATTGTGTCTATGAAAGTCTGAACATCTTGACCAAAGAGTGTTGCAAATGCACGTTCGAATCCCATCTTGAATTCAGTTCCCTCTAAAAGTACTGAGAGGTGTGAATGAAGTAGTCGAAAACATTCAATGCGACTTTCCTTTGCATTATCAAGCAATTTTAGTGGCTGAAGCAACTCTCTCGCATGTGAATTAGAGCCCAAAGATTCCATTGTAGTAGTTTCAGATTCAATACTGGTAGTCTGTAGTACTTTGTCGGAAATCTTATGGTCATCAACCATGTCGTACAATTTGAGGATCTCAGAGATGACTGATTCTGAAGAATTAGTAGACATGATTGTGAACGTGCACGGGATTTTACAATTCTATGATTTAAACCGAGAAATAGAATCTTTCGCAGGATTTTACAAAATCAAGAAGAAACCGTGAAACAATGAGAAACCGTTGGCTCGGTAAATGATGAGATGATTGTTAGATGAGCGTGATGGTTGTATGCTTGAAATCCGAACAAACCCCGTAGATATCCAATAAGCCCAAAAATAACTCAATTCAAAATAAATCTCACTCTGGGATTCTTGAAGCTCAATCAAACCCGTGGACCAAATTAATGCCAAAACTTTCAACAAAATACCAAGATAACACTTAGATACGTTCCTTCAAATTATAATTAGAAAAAAAATCGACCCATGTAGTTGCAGCAGCCCAAGCGATCCACTTAAACTAACAAAAACCCAAGAGAGATCCGGTCAAGCCCAAGTCCTGATTCACGCTGTCACACCTTAAGCCCAAGTCCACGAGACTTATCAGCCCAAGACCAAAGCCCCTCTAACCCTAATGTTTGGGTATAAAGTGCCACTTAATCACCACTAACCCAACCCTAATCACAAAAAAAACTGCGCCCCTCCTTTTCTTTTAGAAAAAAAAACAAGTCGCCACTTGTGATTCTCACATCACTCCGCAAACAAACAATGTCACACCCCTTCTGATTAAACACATGACGGCTTCAAGATCTAGGGTAGCGGGTATGAACACGTTTGATGTTTGGTATTCGTTATGTGATAAAACAGATTAAAAGAAACAAATGATAACAAGATTGTTAATTTTTTGTCTTTGTAATGATCGGATAGTGAAAGAAACTGTATTTTCTTATAAGGATCTATGATGTTATATTCATTTCGTGTTATGATCTTTGAAGATCTGAAGTTATAATGCTTACACGAATCATGAAAACAAAACTGAGATCTTTTATNATTGTAGTAGTTTCAGATTCAATACTGGTAGTCTGTAGTACTTTGTCGGAAATCTTATGGTCATCAACCATGTCGTACAATTTGAGGATCTCAGAGATGACTGATTCTGAAGAATTAGTAGACATGATTGTGAACGTGCACGGGATTTTACAATTCTATGATTTAAACCGAGAAATAGAATCTTTCGCAGGATTTTACAAAATCAAGAAGAAACCGTGAAACAATGAGAAACCGTTGGCTCGGTAAATGATGAGATGATTGTTAGATGAGCGTGATGGTTGTATGCTTGAAATCCGAACAAACCCCGTAGATATCCAATAAGCCCAAAAATAACTCAATTCAAAATAAATCTCACTCTGGGATTCTTGAAGCTCAATCAAACCCGTGGACCAAATTAATGCCAAAACTTTCAACAAAATACCAAGATAACACTTAGATACGTTCCTTCAAATTATAATTAGAAAAAAAATCGACCCATGTAGTTGCAGCAGCCCAAGCGATCCACTTAAACTAACAAAAACCCAAGAGAGATCCGGTCAAGCCCAAGTCCTGATTCACGCTGTCACACCTTAAGCCCAAGTCCACGAGACTTATCAGCCCAAGACCAAAGCCCCTCTAACCCTAATGTTTGGGTATAAAGTGCCACTTAATCACCACTAACCCAACCCTAATCACAAAAAAAACTGCGCCCCTCCTTTTCTTTTAGAAAAAAAAACAAGTCGCCACTTGTGATTCTCACATCACTCCGCAAACAAACAATGTCACACCCCTTCTGATTAAACACATGACAGCTTCAAGATCTAGGGTAGCGGGTATGAACACGTTTGATGTTTGGTATTCGTTATGTGATAAAACAGATTAAAAGAAACAAATGATAACAAGATTGTTAATTTTTTGTCTTTGTAATGATCGGATAGTGAAAGAAACTATATTCTCTTATAAGGATCTATGATGTTATATTCATTTCGTGTTATGATCTTTGAAGATCTGAAGTTATAATGCTTACACGAATCATGAAAACAAAACTGAGATCTTTTATTGTTTATCTTTTACAGTATCGAGTCTTGTTGTAGTTTACTAATATTAAGCGAAGGAATGAAAGGAGGGATTAAAGTTATTGTGTTTTAATTATATTCTAATGGTTCGAACATACAAAGTTATAGATTTATGATGATAAAGGTTCCAACACACGAGTTCTTTATAGATCCGCAAATATTTGAGGATGTATGGAACGAATCTGAGATCTTGGTACATTTTTTCTTTTATCTTGTTTATGTATTTCGACACGAGTACAACAAGGAATGAAACCTTAGGGTTTTTTTTGGGTAAAGGGGAGTAATCCTGCACCCTGGTAAATATATTAACCAAAAACTTTTAAGTACAATGGATATGGGTGAAGTCCCACATCTCAGCCCGTTACATAGGCTAAAAGCTTACATAACAAGATACTTCCTAATATCTCAACAAGTAATCAAACCACAACTCAAATGATAACATAAGAAACAACGAAATAAATTACTTCCTAAGGCCTTGAAGCTTGGTGCTATACATGGCATTGAAAGCATCCAAATTACCGGGAAGATCATACACCTGGTTCGCATAATCATCGTAGTCATAGTCATCATAATCTTGTTCAAACTCTTGCCCCCCACCAAACAGATTAGCAGAATCATCAAAGGGGTTCGTATGGTGAATCTGAAGGATTCGTATGGTGAATCTGAAGCAAGGCGTATGGTGAATCTGAAGCAAGGCGTCTAACTAAGATCTATGATGGTTTAACTCTTGTGGCTCGTGTTTGGGCTTGTCATTGATTACACAACGTGTTGACTGAGATCTGAATTATTTTCTTTTCTTGTTTATCCTTTTACGTTTCTAGTTAAGTTGTTGGCTGAGATGGGTTTAGGCAGAATAAAAGAAAGTAAAGGCGACTTGACGAAGAAATCGCCACTCACAAGTAAACGCTACCTAAAAAGGTAAACGCCACTCACAAGAGATAGTCACTGCTTGAGCTAATCGCTATGATACCAGATAATCGCCACTAGTATACCTCCAAAACAGTCACTATCTATGCTATTTGTCTTTTTCCCGAAATTTGAGGAAAACGTCAAACCTGACCACAGAAAATGGTACTAAGAAAGTTAAACGCCACCAAGACTTAACCTAAGGAAGTTAAACGCCACCAAGAATAACCAGTACTAAAACTAATCGCTGCCAAGAACAATCTGCAGAATAGTTAATCGCCANTGAACATCTTGACCAAAGAGTGTTGCAAATGCACGTTCGAATCCCATCTTGAATTCAGTTCCCTCTAAAAGTACTGAGAGGTGTGAATGAAGTAGTCGAAAACATTCAATGCGACTTTCCTTTGCATTATCAAGCAATTTTAGTGGCTGAAGCAACTCTCTCGCATGTGAATTAGAGCCCAAAGATTCCATTGTAGTAGTTTCAGATTCAATACTGGTAGTCTGTAGTACTTTGTCGGAAATCTTATGGTCATCAACCATGTCGTACAATTTGAGGATCTCAGAGATGACTGATTCTGAAGAATTAGTAGACATGATTGTGAACGTGCACGGGATTTTACAATTCTATGATTTAAACCGAGAAATAGAATCTTTCGCAGGATTTTACAAAATCAAGAAGAAACCGTGAAACAATGAGAAACCGTTGGCTCGGTAAATGATGAGATGATTGTTAGATGAGCGTGATGGTTGTATGCTTGAAATCCGAACAAACCCCGTAGATATCCAATAAGCCCAAAAATAACTCAATTCAAAATAAATCTCACTCTGGGATTCTTGAAGCTCAATCAAACCCGTGGACCAAATTAATGCCAAAACTTTCAACAAAATACCAAGATAACACTTAGATACGTTCCTTCAAATTATAATTAGAAAAAAAATCGACCCATGTAGTTGCAGCAGCCCAAGCGATCCACTTAAACTAACAAAAACCCAAGAGAGATCCGGTCAAGCCCAAGTCCTGATTCACGCTGTCACACCTTAAGCCCAAGTCCACGAGACTTATCAGCCCAAGACCAAAGCCCCTCTAACCCTAATGTTTGGGTATAAAGTGCCACTTAATCACCACTAACCCAACCCTAATCACAAAAAAAACTGCGCCCCTCCTTTTCTTTTAGAAAAAAAAACAAGTCGCCACTTGTGATTCTCACATCACTCCGCAAACAAACAATGTCACACCCCTTCTGATTAAACACATGACAGCTTCAAGATCTAGGGTAGCGGGTATGAACACGTTTGATGTTTGGTATTCGTTATGTGATAAAACAGATTAAAAGAAACAAATGATAACAAGATTGTTAATTTTTTGTCTTTGTAATGATCGGATAGTGAAAGAAACTATATTCTCTTATAAGGATCTATGATGTTATATTCATTTCGTGTTATGATCTTTGAAGATCTGAAGTTATAATGCTTACACGAATCATGAAAACAAAACTGAGATCTTTTAGTGTTTATCTTTTACAGTATCGAGTCTTGTTGTAGTTTACTAATATTAAGCGAAGGAATGAAAGGAGGGATTAAAGTTATTGTGTTTTAATTATCTTCTAATGGTTCGAACATACAAAGTTATAGATTTATGATGATAAAGGTTCCAACACACGAGTTCTTTATAGATCCGCAAATATTTGAGGATGTATGGAACGAATCTGAGATCTTGGTACTTTTTTTCTTTTATCTTGTTTATGTATTTCGACACGAGTACAACGAGGAATGAAACCTTAGGGTTTTGTTCTTTCTTTAAGGATTCGTATGGTGAATCTGAAGCAAGGCGTCTAACTAAGATCTATGATGGTTTAACTCTTATGGCTCGTCTTTGGGCTTGTCATTGATTACACAACGTGTTGACTGAGATCTGAATTATTTTCTTTTCTTGTTTATCCTTTTACGTTTCTAGTTAAGTTGTTGGCTGAGATGGGTTTAGGCAGAATAAAAGAAAGTAAACGCTACTTGACAAAGTAATCGCCACTCACAAGTAAACGCTACCTAAAAAGGTAAACGCCACTCACAAGAGATAGTCACTGCTTGAGCTAATCGCTATGATACCAGATAATCGCCACTAGTATACCTCCAAAACAGTCACTATCTATGCTATTTGTCTTTTTCCCGAAATTTGAGGAAAACGTCAAACCTGACCACAGAAAATGGTACTAAGAAAGTTAAACGCCACCAAGACTTAACCTAAGGAAGTTAAACGCCACCAAGAATAACCAGTACTAAAACTAATCGCTGCCAAGAACAATCTGCAGAATAGTTAATCGCCA